>SCDY01000643.1:0-51018 GCA_004143825.1 Drosophila micromelanica | reverse complement strand
TCCTTATATGGGAACCCTATATATATATTTCGAAAATTTTTTACATGAATTTGGACCAAAAATTTTATTTTTAAACTGAAATGTAGAATTAATTTAGACAACGAACCATGAACAAAAAGACCATCCTCAGCAAAATCGGTTGAGTTTTGGCAAAGTTACGACTAGGGACAGTTGAGACCCATCCTTATATGGGAACACTAGGGTATATATCCGAAAATTGTTTACATGAATTTGGACCAAAAATTTTATTTTTCACCTGAAATGTAGAATTCATTTAGACGCCAAACCATAAACAAAAAGACCACCCCCATCAAAATCGGTTAAGTTTTGGCAAAGTTACGACTAGGGAAAGTTGAGACCAATCCTTATATGGGAACAGAAGGGTATATATCCGAAAATCTTTTACATCAATTTTGACCAAAAATTTTATTTTTAACCTGAAATGTAGAATTCATTTAGACGCCAAACCATAAACAAAAAGACCACCTTCATCAAAATCGGTTAAGCTTTGGCAAAGTTACGACTAGGGAAAGTTGAGACCCATCCTTATATGGGAACACTAGGGTATATATCCGAAAATTTTTTACATGAATTTGGACCAAAAATTTAATTTTTCACCTGAAATGTAGAATTCATTTAGACGCCAAACCATGAACAAAAAGACCACCCCCATCAAAACCGGTTAAGTTTTGGCAAAGTTACGACTAGGGAAAGTTGAGACCTATCCTTATATGGGTAACATAGGGTATATATTCGAAAAATTTTTACATGAATTTGTACCAAAAATTTTATTCTTAAACTAAAATGTAAAATTTTTCTAGACACTGAGCTATGAACAAAAAGATCCTTATGAAAATCGGTTGAGTTTTGGCAAAGTTTCGACTGGGGAAAGTTGAGACCTATTCTTATATGGAAACACTAGGGTATATATAAATAATTATAGTTTTTCTTTAAATATCCGATTTTAAAAATATTTGATATGAGAAACTTACGTATAGATGTGGGCGTTGGCGTTAGGGATTTATTCCTCGACGATTGGCCCTTGGCGGTCTGTTGGGTCTTTGGCGGCGGTCCTAGATCCGTCGGTGATATGCTCAAATTGCGTACATCACGCTTTTTGGCAGCTCCTGCAAGAAACCAAAAAAAAAAAGATGATTATGCAACAACGTGAAAAACCTGTGACATTTTCACGCATATTTGCATGTAATCGATATACGTATATATAATTTATGCGTGAACACGTTGGATTTCAGTTTGTCAACATTCCCATTGAATAACTCAAACACACAGCGAGACCGCCCGGCACTTGAAAGCGTTTAATCCCCCCCTCAAAAGTGGCGGTATGGGGGGTTGCTCACTATTTGCATTTCAATGTTTGTCGATTAAAACAAAGCACTTGCATATAATTGAAGTATCTTTGCTCTGTGGCTCTCCATCTATCTTCTGCTCCCCATTTTCTCAACAAAAAAATACAACACCAGGAAATGTGTGAGAAATAGAGGGGGAAAAAGGGTGAACATTAAATTATATTATGCGAGTGCATGTAGCAAACGCCAGGGGGCGCTTTATTATGGTAAACATAATGTACACAAAATATTATCATATCCAGACATAAAGAGGAGGAGTTTTGTAAACTGGATATATCACATTGTAGCTGATATGTTTTTTAAGAGGTTCTCAGCGTGTTACTTAAAAAAAAATATTTTTTTTACAAAACTAGATTTGAATCAGAATATTATATGAAACAATCGTAAAAATTTGAAAATTTGTCAAAAGTTAAATTTTTCTTTTAAAATAAATACCAAATCAAAATTTGTTTAACATCGCATTTTAATGTTTTAAATGATCACGAATAAAATCGGATTGAAGCTGGCTTGACTCAAATCCAAAATTCTAATATTTTTTCCGGTATGAAACGAATTAATTGTTAAGCAAAAACAAAAAATCTGCTTTGTTAATTAATTTAAATCGTTATGGTTACAATTGTATTTTGAATTTTCTTTATGAATAAAGCACCCAAAATGTTGCTCAAGGTCAACTCAGTATTTTCCTGGGAAATTAATCAACATAATTTCAAATTAAGCTATATGTTGTTATACAATGACGTAGCTATTTTAAAATATATTCCATTTAAATTGAATTTTCGCTGGTACAGACCAACTTCTAATTAGGTTTTTCCTCCCTTTTTTTTAAGCCGCAAATCTCGCACTTGTTATGGAGGCGCATACGTAATTTGCTGTTGCAGCAGCGTTTTAAACGATGACTGCATGCTGCAACAAGGCAACTGCAGCAGCAATTACAACAACAACATCATCTGCAACAACAACAAGCAGAGGGGTTTGCACAGCTGCATGAAATCTAATAAATTTTATTTTTAGCTGTCGGCTAATTGCACTGAACTCCAACTCCGAGTCGGACGGGAACCACAGACATTGGTCTGCTTTACGTGGCTTTTGTGCGGACTGCACCAACTTTTATCAGTGTGCAAAATGTGCACAAAATCCCCCTACCACCTCACTTAAGTCACATAATCCCTTTGGGGCTTATCAAAATTTAGCCACACAGTCAAGCGAAACATTTCGCGGCGGGGTTTTTTTGCCAGTGCAGTTCAGAGGACAAAGTTGAATGCTAAATATTCAGTTTTACTGGAGATGGAATATATCTATATTTAAACTAGTTTTTTACTATTTTTTTATAGTTGTCCCGAGTCTGTTATAAAACTAGACTGTACGCGAAAGTGGAAGTTAGCTTAAACCACAGAGGCAAATTACTTTAATTAAAAAGAGTTTATATTCTTAAAATTCTACAAAAAAATTTGTGCTGAAAAGTTATTATTAACTAGAGTTATTTTAAAAATTATTCATGTAGTTTATAACATAAATTAACTTAGTTTTAATGAATGCTAATGTATATAACATATATGTAATTAATCATTAAACACTATATATTTAAAATAGAAAATAGCATGAATTTAAAAAGTTTACCAAATAAATATATATTAATAAATTTTTGTTATTGTGTTTTATTTTCAATTATATTCACATGTATAGACAATAAAAGTTAATTTAAGCAACTTTCCCAGGCATTGAAAACGTGAGAATGTGGATTTAAAATTCGCAATTCATCACAGCCTTAAAAGCCAATTCACTTTTGGCTCTTATGTGAGATTTCGCAATCAGTGGTTACTTTATTTCATGAATAAACATCCAATTTGCAGCATTACTTAATAAACATCTCGAGTGACCGCATCACTTACCTTTTGTCACGCTCTTCGCACGCTTGCCAAAGCTACCAAAACGCTCCCGTTCGATCATTTGACTGTGAATATAACGCTCCGAATACGAACGCGACAATTTCTCCTTGGAACTGTGGGCACCCATTGTGAATATCGGGGAGTTTTTTTCTTGCAGGGATACGTTTAACTGTGATTGAATTTTCCTATATCTATAGCGATTTTGTTGTAGTTTCACTTTCACACACAAAGAGAGCGACTCTCCCTCTCGCTTTCACAATGTGCGACACCCGCGCAGAGGACTTTCATTTGTTGTTGTTGCTGTCATTCACAATAGATGATTGAAGGCATTTTTTTTTGTTTATGTTTTTTGTGTTGTTTTTATCATTTTCTTTTCTTAATTGTTTTTTTTGCAAATTTTTTGCAGTTACTTTTTGCTTTTATTGCGCTTTGTTAAGTTTTTTTCACTTACATTTTGACTGCAATTAAGAGTTCATGATTTTTGGACACATTTTTAAAACAGTTAATTGCTTAATAACTGCTTCAATTAGCCGCCTCATTTAATGGTCAAGAGCGCAGTCAAGCAGAAATGTAATTTTCCACGACTTTTTCACTGTCTACTCTATAGTCAGAAAATGCGCTAATTAGGTATATGGGGCTATGGGACTAACTATGTAAAATAGGTAAATATAAAAATTATCTTTATACCTAGTTTTATCGATAAGCATGTTATTTAAAAATTGCATCTAAGAATATCCATTACGAATCATAAATTTAAATTAAATAGGAAAGGTATCAATTTTTTAAGATTATTCATACAGAGTACCTGCTAGTCTTACAACTCTTTCTCTCTCTACCCAAACAATTTTTATGGCGCATTTCATTGAATTTTCTAAATGCGCCGGAAAATTTAATAATCGTGCCCATTAAAATCGTGTGAAAATCAACCAATCCACATAACTCAGAGTAAAATCAAACTATTTTTTTGGAATGAAAACAAAACACATTTCACATTTTCAAGAGCTTCGAATGGAGTGTGAGGGGGGGTAAAAGGAATTTCGAAACAACACAAATGTCGTATGTGTCTGTTGAAAAATTGCCGCAGCAGATGAAACGACCTCAATTTTTAGCTCGTAGACGCCAGTCGTCGGGCAGGTGCAGCCCCAAAAGAAATGTAGGAAAAAAAACACCAAACAAAAACTATTTCAACAGGCCTCAAATAAATCTTTTCTAAACTTACGATCTGCGGCAACTCGAGTAGGAAATTCTACGCTGCGCGTCGACAGCACTTGAATGTCATCATAACTTATTAGCCAATATGGAGAAGGAGCCAAGAGCGGCCCGTTGAGCGAAATGAGTTGACAAATTGCTAGCCAGCTTTTGAAGGCTTTTCGGCTATTTGGAGCAAGCAGCGAAAACAAAAAAAAAAACTACCCGTTAATAATTTTCTCTGGCCGTAAAAACAAAACCAAAAGTTACAAAAAAAAAAAAAAAACTGGGAAATTCATGCTTGCAACGTGCGACAGACGAAGCGCAACCTCATTGCTATAAATAGTTGGGGTATTCCCCTTACGAGAAACTACGAGGGCGATACGAAAACAAAATTTTTTCCAAGTTAAAATTTCAGATATGTTCTCTAAAATTTGTATTTCCTTTTGAGATATTTTAATTGTTTTCAAAATTTTTTTGTCACTAGAAAAATCAAAATAAATACAAGATTCAATAAAAATTATGCAAAATATAAGTTTGCAAAAATTTTAGAATTTTAAAAATTCACAAAAAAATATATTTTTTTTTACCTTTCCTGAACGTTTTCTAACTTGTTAAAATCGTTTTGACTTCAGCGCGAAAGTCTTGCATCTAGAATGCTTTATACAATCCCCAAATTTTTATATTCAAATATTGTTTATCTAACCTTTAAAAGTTAGTATATAAAGAAAATCTTTAGTTTAAAAATTTCCCATTGCATTTACAAATTACTAAGCAACCCTCGCTTGGATTCAGTCAGTGTGGCAGCCCCGTAAATGTCATTTCGGCCAGCCGAACTATAATTAGCCACATTATCGGGCAGACGTATTCCGAGTCGTAGCTAACACTAAGACAATTGCAATGTGAAGAGATAGGCTGGGGATGTGGAGCATTAGGGGGGAAATATCGTAGTGCACGAGTAGCTCTAAATTTGGCGTCAGTCAAATGGAAAACAACAAAACTAGAGAGCATAATTCACATGCTTGGCACATGATTGAACACGGGGGCAAGAGGAAGCAAAAGCCTCAAATGCCGGAAGTATATCAACTTAAAACGGAAGTTGTGGGCCATTCTCAAGGGCATTTAAATGCTGCTGTTGCTGTTGTTGTTGTTATTTATCAGCGCCTGCCTGATCGAAGCGAAATTGCTGCCTTTGGGGGAGAGCTCCATTTAATTTAATATGCAAAAATTGAATTTGACTTTTAATTAAAAGTTGTTGGGGCTCCGCTGCCGCCGATGCTGTTTCATTGCGTGGGCGTCTGCTGTTTTTCCTCCAGCCACAGCAAAGGCAACTGCAGACAGGCAGCAGAAGCAAAAGCAATTAATTGTGCAGACGCAGGTGGCGGCAGCAGGTGGGGTTAAAAAGGAGACACAGGTGAGCATAAATATGCATAATTCAGGACGGGCCGAGGCAGCTGTTGTGGCAAGTGGCAAGTGGCAAAGCTGCTGCTGCCATTTCCACATAAAAGTTAACGAATGTTAATGAAATTAATAGGGCGAACAGGAGCAGAACAGAATATATAAAGGATATAAAAGGTATATAAGTATAATAGAGGGTGTGTACCTCAACATATTTAAATCAAGGCTGCAAGCTGGGTTTTAATCGAACCGGTTCGCAAACTGCAACTCATATTTCTTAAAACTATTCCAAACAAATATTTAAAAAAAACCATACTTTGTATAAATTCAGACATATATCTATTTTACATACCGTATCTAATTATATAAAACTTTTAATAATATTATTTCTAGTATAAATCGTCCAGAGTTTTTGTTAATACTAAAATTCCATTTATTCTCAATTAACTCTGTATTTAATCTTTTTAAACAAGCAAAAAGTGTATAAAAGTTTTATAATACATAAATTTCATGCATAAAATTTAGTTGTGTGATTTTCCCCGATTCGTAATTTATTTTCCACATGCTCGTAAAATAAAATGTCTGATGTGTGGCTAGGCCCGGGGAAGAAAATTAATGATCGCACTAAATACCGCAGCGAACATCAGAAACTGCAAATTTGATTATTCAAATGGACGAACGAATGGAGTTAAGAGCACATTCAAATAGCCACAATTATTGCAAAGCCATAACAGCGAATGGAGTTGAATGCCCTCACTCAACTGAACTGAACTAAAATGAACTGAAATGAACTGAACCACCAACTCAAACAAATGAACAAACTGCACCAACTGGTCAATAAAATTAACAATTGACATGCAAAAGTATTTTTTTCTTTATTATTAATGTGTTGCACATAAATATAAAAAATGGTGCACCACTAAAAACAACAAGAAGAGAAGGAGCAGGGAAGGGAGTACCGGATATTTCAAAGAGGAATGGGATATCCAGCTCCATGGTAGTCATTAAAACGAGTAAATAGCCAGCAGTTAAAGATGCAATTGCTATTATATTAACTAAATAGAAAAATATTATATACATCCAGAAATCATATAAAAAGTTATTTTTTTATTTTTGTAAATATTACTAAAGATGCAAATTTGCATAGTGTAGACGTTTTTATTTCGTATGATGTCATTGAAATATTTACTTTGCTCCCCTGAATGTGCTCCAGAAAAATTTTTAAAAACTGCGCAGGGCCAAGACAAATTTAGATGTTTGACATAGATTTGTGCGTCTTGAATACCCTTTAAACATAAAACGAGCACGAAGGGTATGCGTGACTGGAGAGTGCGAAGGCGATTATATTTATATATGATTTGACTTTTTCAAAGCTTTTAAAAATATTAAATAAAATAGTTTGAACTTTATACAAGCTTAAATTGTATGTTAAATATTCCGAACTTTTAATAAGTAAGAGTAATTCCTAGGTGATCTACAGTACGCTAAATAATTGATCCATAGATATTAATAATTATAGTAAAATTCATCATTATTCTCGCATAGTTTTGTATATTTTTTTTTGTCTAATTCAACTACACAGAAATGTAGAACAACAAAACTTTCGTACAGGGTATTTTTCAGTCACGCGTGTTCGCTTTAGTTATTGCCTTGGGTGTCTTGTTTTGTCTAGCGTGGAGGAAATTGCAACTGCATACAAAAGGCGCAGCGCAAAGGCAAATGCATTCATAATGCAATTTTATTTTTAAATCGTTGGCTGTCATCTCGTTTAGGGGCGCGCATTTCGTATTTTATTTTCTTGTATTTGATTTTCACGTATATATATTTTTTTTCGACTCCTTTGCTTCTGGCACACTTTTGGCCTGCAAGCAAGTGGCGGCAATTTGTTATAAAAATATCCATTTGCATATTAGCATAGATATAGACATAAGTAAATTTTGTTAGAGGCGAGCGCAGTTTTCTCTAGATATTGGCCAAAATGTGTGAATTTATTAAACCAACATTCGCCGCCAGTTGTAAGTTGGCTAATGCATTTCTCGCACACACAGTTTCTGGGTAAATGTCTACGGCCAACGACACAAATCTCAATTTTTGCTGGCCAACTAATTTGACAACAACAAGTGGGCCGCCAATTTGCGCAATTTGTGCTAAATGAGGCTGTGAATTGTAGCAAAATGTATTAAGGATCTTAAAATTTTTATTTTCATACTCGTTTACGAAGTGATTTAAAGTATTTAAGCTACGTATTTGGATGCATTTAACACTAAAACTTTGTCTTTAATCAATCTGTAAAATGTTTTAAATAATTTAATATTTTTAAGTATAAAAACATTTTGCATTTCGGTTTAGGTAAGTTTTCAAGCGCAGCTCTAAAATTCCCACACGCTAATGCACTTGGAATTGCTACTCAAATACGAGAATCATTCAAGTGTTTTCACTTTCTACATAATTATTTGAAGAATCATCTTCACGAAACTGGCTTATATTTGGATTTTGGTTTTTTGGTTTATTGCTAGCGTTGTTGTTTATTTTTCTTTTTAAGAGCAAAAAACGACAAGAAAATTACTTTCCCAACTTATCACTGATCAAACTTATAAAAACATGTGAAACACAAATTTCAAAGCTCAATGTCAGTTTCAATGTTATTCAATATACGATAATTGCTACTGTAAAACTGATATTTATATATTTACTCATTATTTTTTTCATTTCAATTGCTTTGTTTGGGTCAATATAAACGATTAATCGATATTTGATAATACAAAATTAACCACAGTTTGATTTTTTCTTTCCTTTCTTTTCAGTATGAATAATACTCATAAATCTTTAGATAATTTTATTTCAAGTAAGTTTATATTGCAATCAACAGAAAAAAAATCATTTTATATTATCGATTTTAAGAGTTCATTTGAGTTTGTCCTTTTTTTAAATATTTAACGAAAATATAAAACAAATATGTATATCAAATCAGTTGGTTTTGTTTAAAAATTCAAATCTTTCATATATTAAAACAATTTACAAATAAAATTAATTTTTGTTGAATACTATGAATTATACAGTGGGTGTTGCCGTAAGCGCATTAGCCTTTTATATTTTCTATGCAATTGCACAGTTTCTCTATGTACCGTTTTATGCGAAACAATGCAGCGGCTGCGAGGTAAATTAAAGTACATTTAACTATATTAAAATTACGATATTTTGCGATTTATTTTTATTTTTATAGAGTCATCGGGATTTATTACAGAAGTGTGTGGAATTACCGATGCGTTGCTTCAAGACCTTCAGTAATTGCGAGCCCTTATGCAGAGAAATGCACTGAAAGAAAACTTCCATTTGGGATTATCAATGTAACGTAAATTGGGTTCTTGTCATCGTACATACCAGATCTTAAGAAACAACTTTGAAAATTACATACATGATATAAAACATTTTTAAAATTAATATTAATATAATAACACAATTGCTGTCAACTCCAAGGATTGACAAACACACTTAATTTGTTAAGCTTGCCGAACATTTTCTCTCTCTATATATTGTCTCTCTAAATCTGTCTTTATTGAGTACTTAGGCCCGTCTAATGCATACTTTTTACAAATACTTCCGGCTGTCTTGAGACGTTCGTTCATTCAAGCATATTAACAACAACAGCAACGAATTTTGGTTTCCATTTTGGCCGAACACGTGCGACCTCCAAAAAGCAACTTTGGCACCCAGTCTGACTCGAACTCGGGACAGTTGGCTCATTAAATTACAATATAAATGACAATTGTTTGTTGCTATACCCTGTACAACTGTGTAGGAGGGTGTATTGATTATGGGAACTTCCATAAAATAAAAAGTAAAGGTAATTTCAAATTGTAAAATACGATAAATATTGTATGGGATATTCAAATTAAATAAAACAAACTATTTTTGATATTTACACTGATTTGAATGCATAATTCAAAGTTCTAAAATTTGTTTAAAAAATTATTCCAATTATTGTGGGGCTATAGTCGCTGACTTGCAAGTTTTTGTGAAGTTTTTTTTTATATATACGCATTTAGGGGATTTCATAGTCGGTCACTCGCGTCCAGTTTACTTTTACTTTTGTGCGTGGCCCACAGGAAATGGCGTTGGGTAAAAGTTGTGCGCGCCTCTAACGACACAATTAATTTATTAAATTAAGCCGCTTTCAGCGAGTGTGCAAGTGGTGGGGTTAGGGGTAGTCCCACTTGAGGGCAAATGCACTTTGATGGCTTAACCCAAGTGGAAGGCACTTGAGCAGCTGCCCCGCCCACTCGCCGCCACTTGAGTCACACACAAACACACACACACACACACACTCGAGTGGAGTCTAAAAGCCTCGCGTTGACTCAGTTTGATATGCAAATTAGCCACAATGCGTTGCGTGCCTTTGCATATCGGAGTCAATAGAAAATGCGTTGATGAGATGCCGTCGAATGTGCCCCAATGCAACAACTGCCCCCAAGCAACATGCAGCAGCGGCGGCGGCGCATGCAACACGAGCGAGTATAAAGTAAAAACAGTCAACGGATCTCAGTTCTTTTATCGCGTGGCCATTCAACAACTCAAATGCAACAACAACAAATCCACAACAACAACAACAACAACAATCAACATCTGGTACCAGCTGCTCTTGGCTTTAACCGCTGCGATCAATCAAAAAAGTAAACCAAATGCCGACAACTATACACGAAACTAACAAGCTAATGACAAACGCAAAGACTACAAGATACACTATAAAATATTTTACTGCACTGATTAAAAGATAATTAAAGATAATTATGCTAAACAGCAACTAAAATTTACAGAATGTTTAAAATGTAATTAAAATTAACAAAATATATAACTAACAGATTTTGTAAATAAACTCTTAATAAAACTAGTTATTTAAGAATTTAGAATCAATATCCCGTGGAAGAGCATACATAAAAAATCGCGATGATATGAATTGTATGATTATTTTAACCCTTTGTTTTAATATTTTTCAAATTTATAAAAAATAAATATATTGCATTTTTAAAAAGTAATGTGTAGTACTATAACAATAAATCACAGATTACAGAACTCATCAAAATATAAATATTATTGTAGAGTTTATTTAAGAGCAAATTTACCTCAATACTTACAACTAATTATAAATCACAAATACTTTTTAATTTATGTTTCGAAATAATGAGAGCACAAAAATGTATCGAAATTTTACATTACACAGTTTGTTAAAAAAAAATTAAAATCTTTAATTTACAGCTTCTACGGCTGTTTCATCTGCCAGAACTGGAACAGTGCATAAAAACTGTTTTTGGCCCCATTTGCAATCTGAAAATTTTACCGCTGCCCAATGTCTCCATCTTTTTACGATGGCTTCGAAAGAGATCAAAGCGAATCGTTGCTTGTTAATCTGTTAATGTTTCCATTCGATTTTTTGATTTTTATTATTATAGTTTGGAGTTGAGTTGAGACATTAAGATAAAGACGCATTAAACATGCTAAATTCATGCGACTGCATATACACTGTGCTACAAAGTGCGTGGCATTTTAGGATACGCTAGAATTGTAATGGGAGACAACAACAACAACAACAAAGACAAATAATAACAAGCATACGTTGTCAAGATAATCAACAACAAAGAGTTCGTTGTTGGTTCAGTGACCACTGGAAATTTGTTGTTTGTTGTTGTTTTTGTTAACTGATATCTTTGTGCGCTCGGGCAAAGTGTTTTCAGTTAGTTGGCTCTTAGCCGTATTTTAATTTTTTACTTGTTTATAAGCGTTTCATTATGCCAAACTAAAAGTGGTCGAGTTTTATTTTTATTTTTGCTGCTTCTTATTCAATGCAAGAAAGCAACGCTTGGGGAATTATGCAAAACATATCAGTAAATAAGAAAACACAAACACACACACACACACACATAAACCTAGTTCGCCCCCCACAACAAATTCAATTACAACAACAACAAATGTTGATATGCATTTAAGTGAAAGTTGACAGTGGGGTTTTAAAAGATTGGTTTTCTTGTTGTTGCTATATTTCCTGAGGTAATGCAACAATTGCAAAGGGCGTCATTTTTGTTGGGTGGTGCCAAGCTGATTATCATAATTGTTGGTCTGCTTGGTTTTATGTGGCTTAAGGGGCTTAGAAATCAAGTGCACCTTTCTGTTTTTGTTAGCCACACTAAAGTGCAAACATTTAAAATATTTAATTTAAACCATCAAATAACTATTCAAAAAATTTAGAGATTCTATAAAATTATCTACTTGAAAAAACTTTTTCTTTCAGAGTTCATTAAATCTACAAAAAGTACATTAGGGACCAAAAGCAACGATTATCCTTTATGAAAATCGGGTTAAATACGAAAAAAAAACTTACATTTTTTACTATAATTTTTTACTTTTGTAGCAATATATCTACTAAAATATAGTTTGATTTGTATTGCTCTTAACACAAAGATAAGCCTTGTCTATGCCATAAAAACCTCAAATACTCAAAAGCAAGCTCACTCAAGTATCAAACTATTTCATGCTGAAAAAGGTTACAAGAAAAACTGCTCAAATATTTGAATTTTTTTGCAATACGTATTTTCCAGAGCATTTTTTTATAGCAAAGTATTTTTTTATCCTATTACAAACGCCCACAACGCTTTCTCGCATAGTTAAACGAATTGTAAATAAAAAATGAAACAAAAAAAAAAGATAAAATAAAATGAAACGAAATTGCAAAATATCAGAAAAAGTCAGTAAATGTAAAGAAATTAAATAAAAGCAAACAAAAATGTTTAAGGGAAAAATATTTCTGTCTAGCATTTTGCAAATTTCCCACATAATTATAAAGCGCCAGAAAGCGAAAAAAAAATGCTAGGAATGAAATACAGTGCAGCGAGTGCGAGTGTGAGTGGGAGAGTAATAGGAGGACAAAGCAGTGCAGCACCGAATAAAAACACACACAGAGAAGAAACAGACACAAAAGCCGACATCAACTATTCAAAGCGCCTGCTGACAGCAGACAGTTAAGCTCAGCTGTAAGGAGCGAGAGAGCGAGAGAGTGGGCAGGTGGGTGAGTGGGAGAGTGAGGAGTGTGGCGGCAACTACTGCTGGTTACGCTTGTGTTGAGCCGCGCGATTGTAAATTAGAAATGTATGCGAGTGAGAGCGAGAGCGCTAAAAAAAATGCAAATATGATAATAATAATGTAAAGAGCAGAAAGCGCACGGCACAAAGCGTGCTACAGCACGTCAAGTGAAAATTAAGAAAGAGCTAAAAAAAAAAGCTGCAGAAACAAAAAACAAGAAGCCGCAACACAGACAACACTCGACTGCATAATGAAAATAATAGCCGTCACAATGATAAACGCACACCAGCAAGTAAAAATACATAAACACAGTTAGCTTCAGAAGCTGTAATTTAAAGAGAAACAGCGGGAGAGAGAGAAAAAGAGGCAGTTAAAATTAAAGCAGTCGAGAAACTCACGAATGCCGGAAACAGGTGTCGCACTTGCACTTTGTGCAAAGCAACCAGAACAAAAAACTTTACATCATTATTTCCTCAAGTGTTTCTTTTCTGGTCTTTTCTGGTCAACAGGAAGATACTACGATAGATAGAACTTGCAAAAATAAAAATACTAAAAGTATATATTCTTTTTTGCTTTTTAAGCATTGTCAAAGAATAAACGATTCTGAAGTAAAAAGCGTGCATTAATTTTTTGGCAAATGAAAAGGAAAAAAGTTTGTAAGTAAAATTTTTTCAAAGGAAAAAACATTAAAGATCACAATGAAATCTACCTATTTTAGGCGAATTTTACCGTGGTATCAATCATCATTAATCAAATTTTTAACAAAAAAAAAAACTTTCACATTTTTTTTTTCATTTCCACCAAAGATATTTTAAGCTAAATTAGTAGCGAAATTAGGTTTAAATCGATTGGTGAAGCTTTAAAAAAAGGTAGAAATAAAAAGTGATTTACTTTATTGTTATTCTCAAATTGTTCCCGTATCAACTTAATTACTATACATTATTTTTTAAAATTAAAAAAATTCTTAAAACCTGTTGAGCAAAAGATCAAGCCATTAAAAAACTGAACAATATTGGGTTGACATTTCATTAATTATAAATTGTTTTATTTTATAGAAACCTGAAATTTTAAGAATAAAACTTAAAAAAAAATATATAAAATTTCAGTTGCAAGGTAATTTGTACAAAATAAATTTAAATATTTTGTATTTATATTTATTTATTAATTTATTTTACTTTGAAGAGCTTTATACCAGTTTTTAATACATTTATAAAAGATTGTAAGAACCTTAAATTAAGATAATAAGAGAGTCAAGAAATTCAAATACTTTTTATTTATTTATTTCAATAAAACTTTTAAAATATTTAGATGGTAATAAGAAAGTAACTTTGGTCAAAAAATATGTATTCTATTTCTTCTTACCAATCAGCTGCATTGCGTATTATACCTGATTGGAACTTAAGAACCTGAGATCATTATGCAAGTTCGAGTTCGAAAGCAGAGGCCGCCTATTTAATGAATTTAATCTCGAACTTTATAAAATGAAGCACGTTTCTAGCCTTAAGACTGCCGTCTAGGTAAATGAACTTGCAGACAAAAGCTAACGGCGCTTAAGCGACAAAATAGAAAAGAGAGGGAGAGCGAGAGCGATAGAGAGAGAGAAAGAGGGAACAGAGGGAAGTGAGCGGGAGCAACACCACAGTCGGAGCCGTGGCAACAATTTTGCGGCTGTCGTGAGAATGTACCGCATTTTGCCACAAACTGTAAACTGTAACAAAATGATTAGCCGCATAATTTATGGCCAGGCCAAGCCGCTAACAAGAACAGCGCCAAGCCAAGCTGGCTGACTGAGTGAATGATTGATTGATTGACTGACTGATAGATTGTTTGCTTGGGTGCCCAAACTAATGCGAAATCTCGTTAGCTTTTTGGTTATTCAATGAACGCAACCTCGATCGCCTTCAGGGAGGCTACCAAAAAACCAAAAAAAGAAAAATGAGAACATAGTTAAGTTGTTGTAGATGATAGTGGATACTTGACTGGCAGATACCCTGTACCCAGTTATATTATATGTTCAAGAATTGAAATTTAATAAAGTTTGTGAAATACTGACAAGAAATACAATTGTATACGCAGATAAAAAATTTACAAAATTCAACCCTAGAAGAAACCCGATTGTAATTAAGTTTTTCTTAAATATCAGAAAATTTCCCTGTTATCAAATATGCGTAATAAGCCTCGTTTACATATGCTAACAAGAATTTGAAATCTCTATGTCTTCTAATCCCTGTGATCATTGGGTCCAATGTACAAAGAAAATGAACAAAACAAAATAAAATTCAACAAAAAAAGAGCCCCGAATGACGTCAAATGCAACACAGGTAAAAGCTTAAGTTGGGTTTCAGGTGCTTTGACTTCGATTGTTTCACATTCGCTGAATACATTTAAAGAAAAAAACCGGCATTCTACAGACAAAAACAAACCCGTTTATTGTTGTGCATAACAAAAACTACACGTAAACGAGCTGAAATAGGGGCTGCAATGTTCCGTTTTCAAAGGGGGTTGAATCAAAATAAAAATAAAGCTAATTGGTTACCACACAATTATTCACATATTATTCACTAGATTCGCTTGAAATGCGCTCTATTTGCTTATATTCTTTTTAAGAATTTAATTTAAATTTCTTGTAAATTTCTTTCTGAAATTTTTCAACACTTTATTATGAGAACTTTAAAGGCACGTGTTAATTGCACATTTCTGGATAAAAAACGAACGCGCCATAAAAACAGACACACGCAGAAAGACGCGAAAGAGGAAATTATAGAAAAATGCGAGCGTAGCCGGCGCGACAACATTGAAAACTCGCCGCAGACTAAAACAGACTTGAGCAAATGGAATTTGAGTTGTGCCGTTTTATCGCCGCAGATACATTTGTATCTAGATACACAGCACAACACAATGCAGCTCTCAAAGTACGAAGCAACTCTTAAGCTGTACCACCAGCAGCGGCTCTAAGAAGCCGGTTCGTCGCTCATATGCTATTCTGTTTTGACCATTTACCAAGCACGTTTCAGCCGCAAGTCTTTCTTTAGGCCAAAGGCTTTAAAAAACAAGTTTAATTTGCTCTTAGGTAGGCAAATGTTGCAGCAACATGCTGATGAGCACTGCTTGCTGTCAATGCTGTTTTCCTTGTGTATTTGTACAACGATCGGGTCTTAAAAACTGTAGCATACTTTACTGCAGCTAAGTAAATGGTAGCCACTATTTTGGTACAGTTTGGCTGAGGGTACGTTTTAGATGTAGCAGGTTTTCAGGCGTCAAAACGCTGTGCGCTAGCTGTCAACTTGCTAATGTGACAGTAGCATGTATAAAAATGGAAAAATTTTACGTCTACTGATTTACACTGCTTTACTGCAAGCAGTTTGAACATCAGCTGCCTGTTTTACCAAAACCATTGCCTACTTTTAAGCGTGTTATGAAATTATTCATGGTTTTTATTATTTGCTTACTTTTTAAATAATTGAAAAAATTATATATTTATATCATAGAAAAGAAAAATAATAGAAAGGTCTATATATAAATTTTCGCCCGATTAGCTTTAAAGATTTACATAAAAATATATAAACAGTAATTTTATTGTGTTAGGTTTTTATTCGTTGGCATTTTGCCTGACTAGAGTTCGAAATAAATTTAAGCTTTGAAAGGTTCGCAATGAACACGTTGATTTCTCAAATTAAAAGAATTCTATTATATTGTGATATTGTGAATAATGAAAATAAAAAGTTTATTTTTTTAATATTCTTCTTCTAACCACCTTTGAAAAGAGGTGAAATATGAGAAATTGTGTGTATAAAAGCATTTTACAACAATTTCATATTTATGAAACAAAATTTGAAATGTCTGCTTGTTATTTAGCATTAACCAGCAACCAACTACAAAAAATTGTACATTGCCTGTGATTGCACATATGTATAAATTTTAAAACATTTTCGATGTATACTATTAAAATAAATATATAACTTACGCAGTGGAGTTTTTGCCAATAGTTTTGGGGAACCGCTGCCATTGCCATTGCACAACGAGCTCAAGTCACTGTGCGAGCTCTTCTGGCTGTCCTTGCTGTACGAGCGACCACTGTAAGAAATAAGAAATCAAAACATGAATAATAGTTTACTGTTAAGAGTGCGCTTATATTAAAAAGAATGTTAACTTTAAATTCGTTTTATTATTTACGAACATGAGCAATGCGTTGGGAAAAGCGGGAAATTACTTGAAAATTAGTGCAAAATATTTGGCAAAAATTAATGAGCGTGCAAATGAATCGTATTTCTTGAATTTTCAATTGAGTTTTCCATTGTGAAAAACTTTTTGCGGCGCTCACTCAAAAATGCGAAAAGCTGTGAAAATAATTGCAAAACGCCACGCTGAACAATCACAAAAGAAAGAGAAGTAGGGGCAAAAAAATCATAAAAACCAGGTGAAAAATTGGGGAAAAAAATGCAAGTGGATAAAATCAATTTGCCAAAAAAATTATGCGCAACTTGTTATAAGTTTTTTTTGTTTTCGTCGAAACTAGGTGTTGAAATTTCCCTTTTTGCACTTTTGTTTTTGACATGCAACTTCCGCTCAGTGCGCTAATTGAAAATGCTCAAAAAAAAAAGAAACGACAAGAAAAAATTGGTTGGGCAGGGATTTTGTTTTTTTTTTTACTTCAGCAGGAAACGGACAAGCTAGCAAATGGCCAAAAGGAATTAGCATTGCCAACAGCGTTTCCGTTGGCAGCCAGCGGGCATAACTGTAATTTATGTGCAAACAACTCCAGCAACAACAGCAACAAATGCAACAACAATAACAGCTGCAAAATTTACCAAAGTTGTTGCGCTGTTTGCAGACTTGTCAACAAGGCGACATTTTTCTTTTATGTTACATTTTTAACCATTTTTTTATACTCTAAGAACGTGTTTAATAATTTTGTCGCAAACTGTGTAATATATATATATATATATATATATTCGATAAAGTGTGTATTCTTGATCAATATTATATTGATCTTCTACATATCATGTAGATTATTACATTTAATTATTTTTTTTTTTTTTTTAACAATTTTATAACATTTATATTGAAGAGTATTTGAGCTTCAGCAACCCCAAGATTTAATTTTTCTTGCATTTTTCTCTTTTGTGGTTTCTTGTGCAGCGACAAATGAAAAATCCGCCATTCATGGCATTTAATTCAATTTTCTTGTCGTCGCATAATTAAATACAATTAAAACACAATTGTTAATGCATCTGCACCTGTTGTTGGTCAATTGCGCACCTCTCCCCACTCAACAAATGCGAAAAATCGACTAAAAGAGGGTAACAACTTTTTTTTTATAATCCAGCAACATTTTTTTAAAAACTTATTCGATAAGTTGACTGCACCCAATAAATAATGAAAAAAAAAATCTGTTCAATATTTTATGGAGCGCAAAAGAAAACGAATTTCATTGTAGAGTTTGCCTTGAGATTTAACATTATAACAAAAATATGAATGAATTTAAACGCTGTAGAGTTGCCATATAGTTGCTTAAATTGGATAGGAATAAAGTGCTTGACGTTCAATTGAAAATGTCTGTCAGTGTTGTCAACACACTTCAAGCACTTTGGTAAAATTGTCACTAAAAAGCTAACAAAAAATGCACTTTACTTTTTGCTCTTCGTCAGCATAATGGCAAAGACACCAAACAATAATAAATACAAATTTATGATATGGAATTTAAGTGAGGGCTGGGTTGACGTTTAAAGGTAGAGTTGTCATTTAAGGGTTGACAAAAAGTCACATAGATGCAACTAGAAGGTTCATGGTTGTCATTGTTATTGGCATTGCATATTTAATTAATTTCTTTGCATTTGCATTTCATTAATAATGCATTTTAATTACAAAACTGCACCCCATTTACACCTCCCCGGTACACTTTAGCACCGTCTGTAGCTTTTCACTGTTGATGATATAATAAATATTTATAACAATCGTCACGAATGCATTGCGAAGACACAATGCGCGTAGACAGACAGATTTGTGTGCTATTTTAAAGTGTAATTTGTTTATAACTGAGTGCCCTACCTCCCGTCCTGCCCTCCTCCGCTTGCTCCCTTCCGATTCATCGGCTTAATTTCCGCACAATGTTTATGCTTCAGTTAACTTGACGCTTCTCCTGCATCTCTTCACCTCTCGTTTTGCATAATTAATTCCATTGCCTGAATATCCCCATTTGAATTACTGCACATTACAATCTGGTGTAAATAAATTGCACTTGTTACCTGCTTTTTTATGAACTTGATTTTCTTAGCTTTGTTGTGTAGAGTAGCACGAGTGGGCGTGGCAGCGCCTTTAAACGACAGCGGCACAGAAACGATAAAACCTTGACAGTGAAAATGGCCAAGATTGGAAAATGGGGTTACACATAAAAACGCAGCTCGCAGTCGAACAGGAAGTGGAAAAAGTTTCTGAAGAAAATGTTCATAAGCAAGTAAGTTTAGCTTTATCTGAAATGTATTAAATTTATAAGAGGTCCTCTAGAATATTACAATTGTTTATTGAAAAGTTTTTAATCATGGCCCGAAAACAATTGTCGATGATATTTATAAATATTTTATTAAACAATATTGAAGTATCTTAAAAAAATCTTTAAAAAAAATTTTTTTTAACTATGAGTCGGTTTTAGAATTAGCTCATTTTTATGAGCAACTGCTTTAATACATGATTTTAGAATTACTGAAGTAACCAGTTCGAACCGGTAAATTAAAATAACTCCTTTAAATCAAGTTAACTTGAGTACTAAGAGCATTTCAAGGCCAAAACTATTTTCTTCTTTCTTTCGCGATAATTTTAAAGTTATCTTCTGACCTAACCTGACATATCCTTTTAAACTATTCTAGTTCTTCAATTCTCGTTTAACCTTTGAGCCCATAACAGTTTTTTCCTTAATCCCACCCAAAATGCCGTTTGTTGCCACAAGCCAACATTTATAGCACCAACTACAAACACAACAAATACAGCAACAAAAATATCCATAGCTATTGTCTGCTCTGTTCCTGTAAACGATTTTTTACAACCTGACAATTGTTACGCTTTATTGATGCCACAGGCTGAATTTTAATTGCTGTCGAGTGTCGCAAAAATTCCAAAAAAAAGCAGAAAACAAAAATCAGTTGAAAAAAAATTGACACTTTTTATGTCATTTGATGGGAGGGTTTTTTTATGCACATTGCCCTCACTTTAGCCCTTAGGAGACATTATTGTTGACAACTAAGCGACTTCCGCGCGCTGTTGCAAGTTGCCCGCTGTCAGTTGCAAGTTGCCAAGTTGTGCAGCTTCCTCAATAATTTTGCGACTTGAGAGTCTCTGCAGAGACAAAAGCAGACAAAAGGGAGCTGCATATTATGCAATTCCATGCAATTTGCTAAGCAGCCAGCCCGGTGGCCCCTTCCCCCTTGCACCCCGCACCCCTCGATCCAAAAACACAATTCGTACACTTAATGAGCTTCCATTAAATTTAATTGCAGTTGAAACTGCTGGCGGCCAGAGGCAAGACCCTAACTTGGACAGTGGGAAGGTGGATATTATATTTCTCTTTCTCTCTCGCTCTTTTTCTCTATCTGTCTCTCTTGAATTTTGTGTCTCTGATTCTGACTCTCACTCATTTGTTAGTGGTAGCCAAGCAGAGAACCACAGTTTGCGACTGGACATTTAATTGAATTTCAAAAATCAACCGTTTATACCCTGTAGATAACAGAAAGGTTAAAGAGTTGTACTCTAAAGAATATTTAGATTTTTTACATTTATTAATAAATAAAATTATGTAATAAATGCTACACAAAAACAATTATTTAAAATGATCAAATTTTCGATACAAATATTTTGCGTTGAATCTAAACGACATTTCCAATAACAAAACAAAATTTTTTAAATACAAGCTCTAATATAAGAAATGTCACAGAAAAAGAAATAAAACAAAAATGTCACGTAAATCATTTATAAATGAAATTCTGAAAACGTAATGGTATTCAATTTTACGATATATGTTATTATAAAAACAATGCATCTTTTGGATCCAGCTTTGAAATTACTTCAACATATTTAAGGGGATTAATATTGATAAAAATAATCAAATTAATAAAATTAGGGTCAGGAATTTTTTTTTAAATTAATCAAAAATTCGTCCTACAATTTTTTAAGCAGGAAGTTACAAATTAGCCTTTGGAAATTCCCTATACACATTCATTAGTTAATTATCAAACAACATTTATAAAATAATTTTATAGTAAATAAATATACATAGAAAACAAATTTCTAAGGTAAGTCATCTGGCAATAAAAAGTGCTAAGAGCTGGGCTGCATCTTTTATAAGTAATATTCAATTATTTAATTCCTATTAATTAGTATATGGTTTGAGTCTTGGCTAAATGTTATATTTGTGTGACTCAGGTAAGCATGGTAAAATATAGTTATTTTTTGATACCTCAGCATTTAATAGTATTGGGTAACTTATAGTCCGTTTCATTCCGCAATTCTGAGTTGTGTTTGTTGTTTGGGCACTTGCTCGAAATTGAATCAAGTGGCTTTTGAAGTTTTCATTCGCATTGAAACATTATTTGCTTTTGTATGGATTTTTATCTGTATTTGGATTTTTTTCCCGACAATTTGCGTACTTTCACTTTGACCGCAAACAATTTGCTTTAATCATTCGATGGCCCCAACGCTCTGATCTGCTAACCTCAAGCATCGGAATAATTAAATTGCCCACTTCCTTTTTCATCGTGGATCGATTCGACCAAGCGGCACAATGAGTTCATTATGCGAGTTCTTTTGCATATTTACACGAGTGTGAGTGTGTGTGTGTGTTTTGTGCAGTGTATTTTTCTGCTTGTGAAAATTCCCATTAATCAATTCTTTTGTTCTTCGCATAACTAGGTGACCTTTTCGGCTAATTTATGCACAATTTAATTAGGCAGGCAGCATGAAAGCAAAATTCTTTTCGGAGTTTATCAACATTTTTATTGTTCAGTTGAAATTATCTTAGGAAAATAATACAAACCTTGTCGAGTAATCTAAACTTGGATATAAAGAATGTCTGAAAAACTATGAGAATCTGAATGTCTTTATTTAAAGTTTCTCTCTTTCTCGGTTCTTTAGTTTTTTTTTTTAACTCCACAATTTCTTGAGCTTTTCTTTGGCGTTTTGTCACGTCAATTTGCAACAGTCTAATTCACAATGGATTAATGTGCTAGCGGTTAAATCCATTGAAGAGTTATGTGAATGAGTATATTATATGATAGGGAAGAACAGGAAGCGTTGAGTTGGGGGTGCTGGGGAACTGGTAGCTCCAACGTTGCTTTTGTTCAACGCTTGGTTTATTAATGGAGCATTAGCAGAATTTAAGTCTAAATTTAACCACAGACAAGAACCACATAATGGATCACAATAACAAACGGCAAACGGAACTGAATAGTAATTAAAACGCAGAGTAAATTATGAATACCCTTACAAGAGTCACAATGAATAGTGACAACATTTTGAATTATACCTTTTTCAGTTTTGGGCTCACTACTATCGTAAAAAAGTTCTGGCTTCAAAAGACAAGTAATATAAATTGAAATTTCGGCTAAATTTAAATATATGGATATTTGTCAGAATATAAATTTATCTTAATTATAATTGTTTTCTCAAAAAGAGTTCTCTCAATACCTTTAAATGTTTATTTACTATTTTAAATCTTTGAAATATATATTATATTAGATAACGATAACCAATAATCATTTTTGTGTATATATACCAAATTTTTTCTATAATTTTTTACGCCCTTTTTTTTTGTTTTTTGTCCTTTATTGTGTTTCAAGCTGCATACAAATATCGTTAAACTAACGCTCAGTAAAGAGCATAACAACAGCCACAACAGCAATTACGATAACAACGACAAGTAAAACTCCCCTGCTACCGGTTGCAGTAGTTGTTGTTGTTGCTCTTGTTGTTGCTGTTGTTGGCGGCATGCAACAGCGTCTTCTGCAACTGAAATGGCAAATGTGCAACCTGCTTGCCCGCTTTGCCTCACTTTTTCTACAGCATTAAATCATATATGGGCTGTGTGCCTTACATACGATAGCTACTTATGCCCATGTACTATATAGAAATATAAAGAAAAATATATGTATATAATTTACAATGGAGCGTCGCGGCCATAGTAGAAGACGGTTGTCAACATTGAGGTTAGGAAACCGCCGCAAATGTTTCTTCTTGTTGTTGCTGTTGTTGCATTTCTTAATGAGACACGACATGTGCAGCCAGCCATAGATACAAAAATCAACTTCATAGCAAGCCGACTTCTGGCTTCTATTGCAAAATGTGTAAATTGAAATAGCAGCGCGATAAGAAATGGTAATTATTCTGCTACTGACAACAGTCGCTGTTGTTGCTGTCGCTGATGTTGTTGTTGCTTGTCTGGCAGCTAACATTTTTTCTCTATCTTTTTTATGTAGTTCAATGGGCGTTTTAGTTGTGGGTTAGCCGTGTTTATCTTTCATTAACAGAACTGTTCTAATTACACGTGAATATGGATCAATAGAACGCAGCTAGAATGTCAACATAAAGAAAAGCTGGCAAACTCTTGAACCAGCTGACATGGGGTTTTGAGTTAGTTCAGTTCTATAAATAAGATATTACAATAAAAAAAAGTTAAATTTTTTTTTTTTAAATAATGTAACTAATTTGTATATATAAACCTAATTTGTAAAAATACCCAAATTTACATTTTAAATTTAAAAATGTTTTATTCAAAATAATTACAATAAAAAAAACACTTTACAATTTAAAATAAAATAACTAATTTGTATATATAAACCTAATTTTTAAATATACCCAAATTTACATTTCAAATTTAAAAATGTTGTATTCAATAAAAAAAAAATTTTACAATTTAAAATAAAATAAGTAATTTGTATATATAAACCTAATTTTTAAATATACCCAAATTTACATTTTAAATTTAAAAATATTGTATTCTAAATAATTCTAATAATTGCAATTTATAAAGAAGTTTAAAAATATCAAACATCAAACTTATCTCAAAATAAGATTTGATTGATAAATTACTATTTTTGATTTGATAATAAAAGAAACCCCCAAAAACATTTGAAGCATATCCAAAATATGTGTTATTGCAGCATTTGGAGATCAATTTAATTACCGTCACTTCCTTCCTTTTTGGCATCTCAAAGCGTAAACAAAATCTTTGGTAAAATTACATCATCAATTCCAGACGCAACATGGCCAAAGACCGCAACCCCAATTCTTATAGTTTATGCTACACAAACAAGAACAACAACAACAACAACACATGGACGTCTATTCCAATTGCGGTCAACCGAGAATTACGTTATAAATAGCCACTCAACAAACAACAAAAAAAATGATTATTATTTGTTCTGCCATTCGAACTTTCGGCTTTGACCAAAATGGCATTTCGTTGTAAGCGATTTGATGTTTCTTTGTTTTCCAGCTGAGGATCGTATATTTATTTTCTTGTTTGAGTGCAAACATTAAATACGCCCCGATTTTAGCTTTAGCTTTGTTCGACTCTGTTGTTCGCTATTGGCCCTCAAAAAATCGTAATCATAGGTGCTAAAATGCTCGACGAGCAGTTACCCATCGCACAGTATTCAGAATTTTGATAACTATTTTAAATGATAAAGAAAAATGAAAATGTTCAACTTAAAATACCCCTTTTTGCCCACTCAAATATGAACAGGGCATACTAAAGACTTTTGAACATTAGCGCACTCAGCTGGAACTTGAGAGCGGAAATTTTGGGTGCAAAAAGTGTCCATTACTCGTATTTATTGAAAGACATACAAAAAATTTGCCAAGCCGAAAAAATGGAAAATATAATGAAGCACAGTAAGAGGATGTAGCACAATAAAACACAACAAGCACAAAAAAAAACTTAATTGATTCTAAGCATTAAACAACCGGCGTCGGTTTTGGTTGAGCGACCGTTTATGTTTTCTACCCATGTAAACTGAACGAAACTAACCGTAAACATTTCAACAGCTTTTAAGAGATAATGCAAGTAGGTGTAGAGTAGTATAATAGGTCATGTACGACTTTGTGATGCGCTATAAATACATTACAAGCTTTGATTTACAAAAATTTGAAAAGTATTAAGCTTAAAATTTGAGTGTTATTTAAAAAGTTTGTTTATTTCTGATCAATATTTAATCCTATAACTCCGATTTTTACAGGGTATTAGAAGATCTTCTTTAGAAACTCTTATTACGCGGTCTGTAAATTTTCTAATGCCCACCTTGTGACGGTTACCTGGTCAGTGGTATTGTTGATTATTCAGATATTCACACACACACTCACATTTGCGGTCGGAAAAGCCAAAAGCCGAAAACAAGTGTTTTCCAACGCGTTGCACACCGTTTGGAAAACTTGTGGCATGAAACGGTAGCGCGACGCAAAATGCACAACACCACCACAATGCAACATTTTGGCCGGCAGTCCTAGTTTTAAATTTAGAATTTGAACTAATTTCGCTGGTTTGCATCTCGTTGATGCTTCATCGGTGAAGTGGCCGCTGTCCGCGTCCGGGTCCGGGTCCGAGTCCGAGTCCGAGGCCGAATCCCGTCGAGCTAAACACACGATGCAAAAATAGAGTTGTCCGAGTTGACGATGCGATTGGGATTGGGATTGGGGATGCTGATGATGATGATGATGATGATGGCCCGATGTTGTGATTTTAAAAATACGCCTTGTGATTCATGAGTGGAATTATGTATTGTAGTTCGTAAAAAGATTTGTTTGTTGCATGTGTTGCCAAACTAGGGATGTGTCGGTCTCTAATAATGTCTGATGTGCCCACGATATCTATGTATATATGCATATATATGTAGGTAGTTGGAGCAGCTGCGTGGGCGTCTAAGTGGGTGTGCATTGAGGCAGGTGGCTGGTGGACGGATACGCTTTGGTGGGCTGAGCAGGGAGAAACTCTTATAGGGAGGGAATCAAAGTAGAAAAAATGTCAACAATTCCAATAGATAATAATAATGATAATAATAAATACCCTTGCATGTAATAATTTAGTAATAAGAAATGGGCTAGTTCTTGGTTCAATATTAAACAAAAAAAAAATAATCAAAAATCAAATCTGTAGACATAAAACTTGAAATAATCAGACATTAAAATTTGTATTGTCAGATTTGGACAGATTAAACCAGTCGGATTCATAGCTCCCATTTAATAAATTTGTCAAAACTGAACTTCTTTTTATGTTGATCATTGTTGAAATTGTTTTTAAATTTTTTATTTTGTTTAGTTACGTTCCATTTAGGAGTTTTTTATATGCGTCCTGATTTTACATATATTATTAAATTTAAAAACAAAAATTACAACAATTTTTGGAAAATTAAATATTAAATTATTTTGTTTAAAGATAAAATTCGTACCTATTCTATTTACGTATGACTTTCACAACAATTCAACACGCAGCTTCCCACAGACTCTTTAATTTCGTTTTCTACAGAACGAACACACGCATCGCATCAGCACGTATAATCCCTAGACAGATAATGCGTATTTTCTTTTCAACTGGCGCTTTCAAAAGACCCGGCACAAGAAGAAAAGGGGAGAAAATCGCTTAAGCTCATTAGTTAATATCCAATTTATAAAGAGCAACAAAAGGCGAAGCACAACATCAATCAAATATCACCAGCAAAAGAAGAGAAAGACAGAAATTAAATGAAAAACTAAAACAGAAGCAGGAAAAACAAACACACAAATTTCACTCACTTGTAAAACATTTTCGAAACAACAAAACGGGGAACGCGGCGCGCGACAAATTCGAAAGAGCCGAAATCCGCTTGCGACAGACCCCAAAAACGACCTGATATATCGTGCCGTGAGATTGCAACTGACAACAGTTGGGGGCTTGGGATTGGGCGTAGATTCTGTTGACACTTGGCTGCCCAAAGATTGCGAAACGTGCAAAAACGAATGTGAGGCACACAAATGTGTGTGCGGAGGTGCCTCAAATGTAGCCAAGACAGAAATGCCGTAGCACAAAACCAATAAACAAACACAAAGAAATTCATAAACTTCACTACAAGATATCCTGTACTCACTGAATTAATTTGTTTTGACATAAATAAATAAATAAGGAATAAATTATAAACTATAATCTATAGTGTTTTTTAAATGAATATACACTGTTCTGGGAATACTAAAATATATGTTCAAATTTTGAGGTTTCTGATTAACTGATATACCGATAGAAATAGAGCTTTTAATTATGAGGACAAAATTTAAGCTTTTGAAGCTTACGGGGCATTGTAAAAGTATTAAATTAAATATTCTTCGTCACAAAATATTCTATCAAAAAATTTAGGGACTTGAATGTGGTTTCACCACTAGTTTTTTATCTCATGTAGAACTGTTTTTGTTAACTATGTATACAATTAAAAAAATATTTTAAAAGTTTTTAATAAAATCTTTTAAATTTTATTATTATTATTATTAAATAAATATTTATATAACTATTTACATTGTGTTGTTCGGCATACCCACCTCAATTTTTCCTACAGGGTATAAACAGTAAACATGGCAAGCAGCAGCAGACAATGGGAACTGCACTGTCAGGGGCAGAGATGCCAGCAGAGACTAAAGTAGCAGCAGAGTCTGTGCGTTGATTGCGTAAATGCCTCACGTGACGCATGTGGCATGCGAGTGGTCATTGTGAATTGCCCCTGCCCCTTCCCCAACAACTACCCCAGCGTCTGTGCAGGTGTGTTGTGGGCCGCGTTGAGTTGCTGTGACAAATTCATGATTTGTCATCAATTCCTATGTGTGCAGTTGTTCAGTGCGCTTCCTTTCCTATCAATCCCCCCCTCCCACTCCCCTCTTTGAGACTTCCTTTCCCCTCAGTTCATTTGATCTGCATACGCAATAATTTTCCATACGCAATAGGCAATGTTTTCACGCTTACATAAATTGTTGCCAGAGTGTTTTTTATGCGCTTTTTTCTTTTCTTCTGTTGAGTTTTCCCTTTGGACTTTAGCTCTGCGGTGCAAATGTCGCCACGTGGCTTTTCTTTCTATGTTTTTTTTTTTTTAGTAGCATAAGATGATAATTTAGATGAGCTCAGGCTCGAATACCGCCGTTCAACTTTTCTTCTCCGTGTTCGACACTTAAAATATCATCAAATTGTATTGGACCTGTGGGACTCTTTAAATGCGTATAAGTAATGGATACTCTAATTTCATCTCAGGTCAAAAATATATAAAAACGGAAAAAACAAACACCAAATTTTAAATTGGGGTCACTTGTTGCTAATTACATATTAATTCACTAATTTACAGCGAGTGTGAAGTAGGAGCTAAATTCAAATTTGTGAAAAGAAAATTCCACAGCGAAAACCGATAATTTTGTTGTGAGATTTTAAATTTAATATGGTATTACAAATGAATAAAATACTAAAATACTAAATATAATCATATAAGATTAGAATACATAATAATATTCTATAATAGTTTGCAAATACGAACTCAAAACTGTACAACAACAAAAACTCCTTCAACAAACATATAATTTAATCTTTGAAAGCCTTTAAGCCAAACAAACTTTAGCTTGAAATTATCTCAATGCTCCTTAACTTGAAATTATTGAAGTTCCTAGCTTAAAACAATATTCTTGTTAACGCCCAAGCTACAACTTTTGGCCATTTCATAATGTTTCTTTCGCCTAATAAACAATTCACATTGGCCACAACGACTTAGGTTAAAGTTTATAACCGCCAAGTTTGCACTAAAAACTAACTTCATTATAATTTCAAATTTTACGCTTTCTTATACGCGGAATCACAAGTTGTACTCTCTGCACTCGTAATTACTGTGCAGAAGGCAAAAAGAAAAATGTAAACCTGCATAAATTTTGAATGCAAATCCTGGCAACGGCAACAATTTTACCTTTTTTTAAGGGCATAAAATTATGGCCAAATGCAAGGTTTGCACGGACATGAACGTAGAACCCGGCATTTAAATTTCCGTAACCACCGTTGCTGCTTTCTGTGTGCTTCTATGAAATGCTAATTGACATAAAAATGCAGCACTGACAAATTGCACTAGGAATTGAATTTTACAATTGCATTTCATTTGATTGACCGTTGAATTTAGATGCAATTAAATGGATTTTCCCAAATGAATTACGTTAAATGCATTGATTTTGTAACTCATGAAATTGAGATTCATAGGTGTTGCATTTCAAGGAAATTCTAATTGGAAATTGTTAGGATAACCGTTGGGGGTTATATAAAACCCACATTGCATTTTTAAATTTACTCGTATTAAAAAAATTAAACTTATTATTTATGTACTCTTTACTTTATCTCCATAAATAGCACTTTCAATTATAAATTAAATATAAATTGACTTCAGTATGCAATAACTTACATGTAAATTATACATTTGCCAAATTAGGGCATACAATTTGAATTCTTTTTTTCTCGCATCATCTGAAGTCACATAAAACCGGCTAACACAAAGCTGACAAATTAATGCCCCAAGCACAAAAGTTACGCACGAAAAGGTCAAACAATTAATAACTTTATAAAAATATATAAATGGAGACGTTCCAAAATAAAAACTACATTACAATAAATGGCAATTCTTAAAAGAATTTAAAAAAACGGGCCCGTTGCGTTTTTCAATGAAACTCGTTACAGTGCTAAATGCAAATGTGAAAACAAAGATTTATTGTTTTTCATTAGAATGCGTTAAGCCTATACCATATTTTAGAGTTGTTTTTTTTTGTCTCATTTGTGGTCAATTTTAGGTCGCCTCATTCAGTTGCTGTCAATAGTCATTTATCACGTGCGACTGCCAAGCGATTTCTCTGACATATTTTCTAGATTAAAATTCAATTAGCTTACCAATAAGCAATATTGGCAAGATTAATTGCGACAATATATAGGTCTAGAAATTAAACAAAAAAATGCGATTGAATTTCAACTTAAAATTGACTAAGGTGTTAACATCAGCGATGTTTTCCAATTTTAATATCGAAGATCAATACAATTCTCTATTCTGATGTAAAAAATCCTAAATAAATATATAATATATATAAATATAAAATATAATAACTTTTAACTGTTTTAATACACTTTGTTTGTCCAGATTTTATATCGCACGATGTACGAAACATTTTCAGATAATAAAGCATAAATATCGTTTATGGCTTTGCAGTCGTTTGGTGAAATATTTTCGGCTATAAGCCACGTGTCATGGGCCACTGACAAAGTTCGCTACTCGACTTGAAATGAGGCTCATAAATACATATGTATATATGTATGTATATATATATCGGTCCAAAAACAAAACACGAAAGCCGGTAAGCGCTTGATGTGAATTTATTTGTATTTACCCAAAAAACACATTTACAAGCATGCCCATAAATAAAGAGACGCTCATTGATTAGCGTATAAATATTCACACGATATCGAAACTCGAGAGTCGACACTCGATTGGGCTCAGCTGTCAATTTGGAAGCTGGCGGCATTCTGGCCGCAAGTTCAGGGTCAACAGATACTCAAACGTACACATGTAGTTTAAATTTATAACATTTAGATAAGAGCGTTTTTCAAGTTTGAATCAACTTAACGCAGCTCTACTCATTTTAAGCTCAAGTCTTTTGGACAAAACACTTTTGTTGATTTTTTACTAACAAATTACAAGCGCAAATAAAGCTTAAAATTTCATTTTAGCTAGCAGTTTAAGTTGGGAACGAGGGTGGAAAAATGTGGTTTAAGTTTGGCCTAGAGGCAGCTGTCTGGGTTAAAGTTTCAGTTTGCGAATAAGGAATAAACTTTATTCGGCACTTTCAATTACCAACAATCGTTTAACTTTTAACTCATTTGTTGTGCAAACAATTGAATGTTTAACATGAGTGAAATCGTAAATATGCCACTAATAGATATCCAGTATATAATAGCTTGTTTGAATTTTGTTTTTATTATAGAATTTTTAAAATAAATAAATTTTCTTCTGCAACATTTTTATTAGAAAGCAAAATTGTATTAAATAAATTATGCACCATATTTATTAAAATTGTATCATCTATTTTCTATTTGTCAATTATTCATTATATGACCATTATATAAACTGTTTTTGCATTTTGCGCTCTTTTCTAGCCCGTTTTACGGATGCTAATTTGTTCCGCTTGTCAACTGTTGCGATTTTTACATGGATACATTTAAAACTTTGCACCCTATGAATATTTGACAGTTTATTATATAATGTGGCGTTCATGACAGTTATATTCAAATCAAGTGAAACTTTAACATTACTTTAGCAAGAATTGCGTAATACTCGTATACAAATTTGTTTCGATTTTCATTATACATTTCTGTCGATATTTTTAAATATATTTTTTTATTAAAAGTAAATTTATGCTCTATTTGTAAACGATTTTGTAGTTTTATTTTCTGCTTTTAAATATGTATGAATGCTTCCGTTGCTTTAAATTCGAAAGCAATAAAAGTTCCTCATAAAATTTCATCAAAGAGACTAAAATTTCATAGTTCAAGTTTTGTACTTTATAGATTCTCTGATTTTAGATATTGATAGTTATAAAATATATATATTGCTTGTTATAAAATATCTTTATTATCGATCTGTAGCTAAAATGTTTTCAGTTTCATTAAGCAATTTTTTTTTGTTTTTGCTGCTTCATAAATTTTTAGCTGATATTCAAAATGTATCCTAATTTACCCGCAGCTGGCAGCTAATCTAATATTTATAAACACTTTAAAACAAAAAGCTTGAGCAAATTTAGAAATTCGCCATGTATACATTATTGTATATTAATAATGTAAACAAAATGTGAAAAAATGATACAAAAACCAGACAACAAATTCAAAGCACTGACGTGAGTATTGTGGCGAAAGGGGGCGGGGGAAGGCGCGCACTTGAATTGAATATTGGGAGCTACTTTTCAACCTTTTGGTCAAAACACGTTTGCCATTTGTTTTGTTATGTTTTACCTTTTTTCTGCTCACTGGCTTGACTTTTTTGAGTTCAACTCTATTAAAAATAATGCCCGTGGTTTACAGAGGGGATGGGCGGGGAAGAGAGCGTTCACTGTCGTTAGACTGCAAAATTAAAAAAAAAAACAACATTTTGTGCGTCGGGCTTGTTACGGTTTTTAAATTTTTCACGCATTTACCCGCTGGGCGGTGTTTTGAGGAAGGGGGAAAAACAAACGACTAAAGCATAAAAAAACCAATGAAAATGTTGCATAATATCAAATTAAACTTAAAGCAACAGCAAAGCAGAAAAAAAATATATTTACCAGAAGAAACAAACTGGCTGTATTTTTAATTACAACAACGCGCTTGAATTTTTTGTGGGCGGTAAATAGTTGTGTGATAAAAATACAGATACCCAGCACAACTGGGGTTTAATAGACGTTGACAACAAATAATGTTAAATACTAAAGATTAATAAGTTTTGTATTAGATAAGATCATATGATCACTCAAAAGTAAATTTAGTTTCAATTGAAACAAAAGCCCATAAAAACATTAATTATATAGGCTTCCTATAAGATTGCCTAAAAGTAATTTATAATAAGCACATATATTTTTTAAAAATAAATAATTTTTATATTTTTTGGTATGTATGGCATTGTTTGTATATATAGGGGTATGTATATTTCCTTTAAATATTTTATTCTCATCTTCTATTATTATAAAGTTCACTCATTTATTGTATTTTAGTTCAGCTCATAGGGTTTACAGAGCATCTGACAGTCGTTTAATATTTAAATGCTTCCTCTTCTCATTGACACGACCGACATTTGCCGAGTGGAATCATTCGCATGTATTTTATCTGGGTGGAACGTGTTGACAGCTCTCGTGACACTTGTCAAAACAGCGCTACGAGTATTTGCCACTATGGCCCGGGTCCGGACCCGGGTCTGGGTCTATTGATTTACGGCACTGCAGCAGACAAAACCGCTGAAAGTGGCATATGTGTGACACACACACACACACACCCAAACACACACGCAAGTACTTTCTGGCGTGGTGAAAGATAACTTTATTATCATTGAATGATTTGTCATCGACAGCAGCCTCAACTTTTACCAATTGAACTTATGATGGGCAACTTTTTATTATTAATAACCCCCCTCAATGGCATTAAATGGTTAGTTTGGCAGCAGTCATGATCATTAACATTAAATTGACAGCATCATTCAAAGGTCAAAGTCATAAAAACTCTCAAGATAGACAGACAGACAAACAAACATAGTCATTTTTTTATGTATTCACCTAACGAAATCAAGCCCGGCGAGATAGTGCACGCAAATAAAAAAATTTTATGTTTTTACATCTGTGAAAGATTTATGTGTTAATGAAGATCTCTAGACTAAGATTAAGACTATTAACTTTAAAGGCAAGCACTAAAATAAAAGCTAACTATTGTATGGTTATAACTATTGTATTTAGAGAATTATATTTTGGAAAGCCTACTACTTAATTACCTATTCATTTATTTATCATTGCTTACAAGGATTACTGGCAATATAAACAAATTTTTAAAATATACATGAAATTGTATTTTTATGTTATACAAAAAAAAAACCTTATTCTTATTTATCGAGATCGATAAGGAAATACAGCAGCTATTAAAGAAAACGTGTAGTAAAACTGAATAAATTTCACAACAACAAATTTAGTTTACGTTGTTTAATTTATCTTTTTTTTTAGCAAAAATTATTTTACCATGGTTTTTCATTTATTTCTTATCTTATACCTATTTCGCACGGTCCATTGTTTTCCTTGCAAATTTCTCAATAATTTTTCTTAACTTGATTACAAAATAATTATGAGAAAAACTCTTAAAAAATTGCATTTCTCCAGTCTACGTTTATCTTGTTTTAAGCGTTAGCTTAAATTCTTCTTCTTCACTGGAATTATTATTCTTATAATTATGTGAATATACTAAAAAAAAACTTTTTGGAAGAACAATGTTTGTTAACTATTAAGCACTGTAAGTTGTGAATAAGATATAAACTTCCTTTGATTTCTACAAGTTATCAATGTAAAATTTGATCATAGCTATAATATATATATATATATAATATGTCATATCATATCATATCATACTCCCAATTAAATAAAGATTAAATTAAAATAATATACAATTATTTAATTAAGTTCGAGAGGAATTTATTGTCTTAAACTTTCATATATTATATTATGTTGTGAAAAGCTTGTTAGCAAAATTTTAACACAGTATTTTCTTCAAGTGTACAGTTACATTCTCTTATCTGTATGACTATCGCACAAGCGGCTTGTTTCCATTACTTAGCATAAAACACAAAACAAAAAAAAAAAACAAATATATATTGAGTGTAAAAAACTTCACAGATTCGTGTTAATGAAGCCGCTTACAAGGCATACATTTTTTAGCCGGATTAGTGATTTTATTGTTTTTTACCAAGCTAATGCTCAACTTTCAAGACAGCTGGAATTTTTATGTATTTTACTAGACTCTGCTGCAGTCAATTACTTCAACTTAAAATCAATATTTGTACATTTATTTTTGGTTCTTTAATGTGTTTCTTCGTGTTTCTTAATTGCTGTTTTTATTTTTCTTGCGATGACCTTGTTGAAATTTATGGCATTTATCATGCCCATCCATATCTCAATTTGTTGCTGCCTGTGTTTATCTACAGCAACTAAGAACTAACACGTTGGCCCCTCCCCCCAGCTCCATGTCCGATAACATGTGTTTCAGACTCCATACACCCGTGCCCATCCCTAAAAACACAGCAATTAGTGTGCTTGTTTGTGGCTTCCACTGTTTCTAGTTGGGAGGCTTTACTTCGACTTTTGTCCACATTTATGTTTCCGCCTCGACAACAATTATTGTAAAGCTCTGACTTATGCGAGTCTCAAATGGCATTTGCTTTTTGTGGTCAGTTTTTGCTTGGACAAATGTTGAAATAAAATTGAAAATATGTCGAGCAGAATATAAATTGATTAAAGACTCTTTGAACGTGTTGCTGGGTATCGGAACAGGCAAAGTAAATAGAAAACTTTTAGCGCATGTCGCAATGGAGATGACACCTAAATTGTAATCGGGATTACACAAAAATATATCAATAAAGAGAAATTAATAAGACATTTTGCTTTACTATAATTTAATCTACAATTTAAACTTTTGCTTTTGGTAAAGTTAAATTTAAAGTTTAAAACTTTATGCTATTGTATTTATTTTATTTTATTTTGCCTCTCTAAATACACGTAGTTATCAATTGCAGTCGAGTGCATGCATTTCCAGACTCGTGTCTTGGTTATCTCATTTCACGACCGGAGGTCAAGCTGTGAATATTTGCTCATTTTTGAGTCATAAACAAAATTCTGAATTATTTAGTAGATAGTGCATTAGACAGTTATACAGTTCAGCATAGCTTATATCTATAATATAAATGTATACAAAATGATATCATATTCTCTTGACATACTCTTATATTCTTGTCTGTAAATTAAAGCTCTCAGATATGAACACTTGAAATTCTCCACATATGTTAAATAAATAAATTTACAAATAAAATATAAAATTAAATTATTTATGAAATTTTGAAGCTCCAAAAGAAATATTACCCCTATATATAAATTTAAAGCTTGATTTGGGTTGATAATCTTTTCAACATGTTTAACAGACGAGCTGAAAAACTTTTGGTACTTGAAAGAAATTTGCAGATAGCAAGCTGTATCCAACAGATACGCAAAATGCTTAGCTCAATAGATACAGATACACACAGCGCACTGTTCAGTTTTTGAGCTTGGGCGTTTTTCACACACTCGAAAAGGCCAAAGCACACTTCAAGATACATTCACACCCATTCACAGTTGTGGTAGCAACTGTTGTCGTTGCTTTGGTTTGCGAGATATCTTCTCGCACTGTGCTGTCAAATCTGACACACACACTAATTACGTGTATCTGTGTCTGTGCGCTGTTGTTGTAATTGGCGGCTGCTTTGCGTTTGTTGTTCTCGCGGTTTTCAATGTAAGCAAAAAACAATAAATATAAAAATAAGACGCATTGACTGATTACATCTTCAGCTGGGTAGGCAGGCCAGCTCACAAGACGCGCACAATTTTATTGCCTTATGATCTTTCATAATACAGTCATAATAATTAGCTTAATTTGAATTTTTGATTTTTGGTTTCATATTAATTTTAATATTTGCAAATTAGTTTAATTTAACAAAATTTTAAATTGTTTTTAAATTGTGTAAAAAATTATCGAAAAATAAAATGAATTGATTTTCACTATAAAAAGTTTCCTGAGTGGAAACTTTATTTACAATCTCTCAAAAGTGATTTTATGTTTGAATCTTTCAAATTTGGTGTAAAGTTTTCAGAGTGGCAATTCTGCATGTTTATCTGCTTGTCAAATGTTTAACAGGTGCTAAACAAAAAACTTACCAAGTTTCAACAGACAGATTAGATAAAAAAAACACAAGAAAAACGAAATCGCTTGAAAACATGATAACATAATTGACAGCAATACTAACAATAATATCGTTGAATTATGAAATATTTTGTATTGCATTTTATATGATAATTTCAACTTTTGATAGTTAGTTACCTGAGCAGCATACTAGATTTAAATAAAAAGCAAATGCATCTGTTAATGCGGCAAAAATGGTATACAAATACTTTTATCTAATACATTCTAATGATATGCATACAAAAACAAAAACAAATAATAATAATAATAGGTGCAGAACTTGTTATCGCTTAGACAGAGAGATAAAGCGGCACATAGGACAGAGTGAAAGAGATGGCAACAGCTCATATAAGATTTACGACTAATTTGCGGTTTGCATTGTTATTGTTGGTTGCTCATTGAATTTATCATTGTGTATACTTTATTTTTTAGCCACGTTTTTGATGTTGCAATTCAATTGAATATATAAAAAGCTTAATTCCAAACGTTTTGCACAAAATTAAACACAAGTAAAAATAAATATAATAGACGCAACTCGGAATTAAATTAATTGAGCATTTGCTCTGCTTTTTTTTACAAAGTTTTTACCTGATCCCAAAACAACAAAAAAAGTCAAAGTTCAATGGAATTAATTTTTGCTATTTCTGTGTGGCTATTCTCTCTCTTTGCCTCATTTTTGCCCTCTGTTATTTGTCTACTTTTGTATTAATTTGTATAATGCACATACGCCCCTTCGGCCGGAACGAAACGGGGTCTTTTGCCTGGTTCACATGACAAAACAAATGTTTAACTCAACTGATGTGAGTCTCGTTTTTAATGCTAAAAAAATTGCTGCGAAATTAAGCTCAACGCACACGCACGTCTCTAAACACACACACACACATTACCCTCCCAGTCAAATTTATGTTTGAAAATGCGAGGCGCCCCCGAAACCTCCAAATGATGCTTAATATACACGACACGGGTCCAATAAATTGTTAAAGTTGGCGTCGCTTTACTGCTATATGCGATACTCTGTCTCTCTCTAGAAAATAGTTGAATTTGACTTTTGGGCCCAACTTTTGTTTAACTATGTTGTGTATTTTGGGGTTAAAGTTTGTTGCTTCTCAAGCATATTGAAGTCTATTTGTTGGCCCAGTGCGGCTTATTTGTTTCTGCTTAACATTCACATATTTGCATAAAGTTCCGACAGCCCATGCAAAATTCATGACGTCAACGTAACTGTGTAAATAATTAAGAGCAGCGTAATTAGAATCTGTTGCGTATTCCCAGTTGGACTATCGAAAACAATTTTTAGGTTTAATTTAAAAGGTATTCCGATTTGTACTATGAGAAAATCACATATTTTAATTTCCAACTTATTTTTGCTTTTTGTGGTTAAAATATTGGCATTAAAAATATATAATATAACACATTAAACTTCGACCTTGAGTTACCCAAAGCCTTAAGTATTTCCTCAATCGTTAAGTATTAAACAATCTTTTATTAATCATAGAATTAATTTATAAATTCCTTACCATTAGTGCTAAATATTCAAAAATATGACAAGAATTAAATAAGTCAGAAAAAATTGTGTTTATTAAGCCCAAAAAATTATTTGCGTTGTCTAAAGTCCAATATTATGCTAAAACCTTTTATTCAATTTGAGTGTATCAAATTTAATGTAAAATACCCGAAATGGCTATAAAAAATTTAACAAACAATTTTAATTAACTCAAAAACTATTATGCTCTACAGCCTCTAGGTCTTAATTCCAGTTGGGAACAACAATTTAATAGCCTGTTTCGTCACTTTATTCATAGACTCGTAACTGACCCTGAACTGAATTTTGTATTTTTAATGTACACCTGAGGGGAGGCTTTATCGCTCGCAAGTGAGCGATGGCTATTAACTGCGAATTTGATAGCCTTATAAACAGAATGTGGAACACAAGAAATCAATCAATAGGCGCAGCTGATAAAAAGACGCAAACGTTCAGATAGACGGAGGTATGCCAAAAACACTTTGATAAACTTGGCATCCAGCTGATAAGCAGATAAGATACTTGGCAACCATAAATTTTGATAAACTTGGAAAAAGTGCCTATATATTGGAATAAATTTTAAGGAGTTATATTAATAATATAGAAAAACTTTAAAAACAAATTTAAATGAGATAAAACATAAAATTGGGAAATCGAAAATATGTTAATTAATCTATAATAATAATAAACATTTATATCTTCTATCTTAAATATATTAATTGCTGTTTTCAAAAATTAAAAGAAAATATTTTTTAAAAAATATCTATATACATATATTACTTTTAAATGAGAATAAAATGTACCTAAATTGCGAAAATGATCCAAAATTAAATAAAAACCCCATAAACGAAATGTTAGGCAAGTTTTGTTTTTTTTTTTTCTCTTAGAAATCGATACTTTTATGTTTTATTTTTCTAAAACAAAAAAGGTTTTTAAATTTCCAATTCAGATTAATTGTCTAACTGATTAAGAAACAATAATTGAAGGTGTCGCGAAATAGAAAGTCAATTTTTATATACACATATATATTTTTTAATTACAATTGATAATTTGTTTAAATAGCCAGCAAGGTCTATATTGCCACACATGCTAAACACTTTCTGATTAATTGTTTCTAATTGTTAAGTTCTAGACTTACCGTTTGACAAGTAACGGCTGCAGGCGCTTTGCTGATGCTGATGCTGCTGCTGATGCTGCTGCAGTCGGCGATGTGGGTGACTGCGATTTGGACAGACGCGCAAAGACGTTGACGTTGACGCCAACTGAGCCTTTATCCTGTGGCTGCCGCGTTGGCGCCGACGTCGCCGTCGACGGCCTGGTGCTGCTTGTAACGCTCCGCTTAGCCGTAGCGGTGGGCGTGGCCGCCGGTGAGCGTCGCACAGTGGGACTTACGCGCGGACTGGCGCCGCTGCTCGATGGGCTGCTGGCCGTCGTTGCGGCCATTTGGCGCGTAGTCGAAATTTTTGATTTTACATCATTGTAATTAGTTTTAATTGTTGACTTGTTGCTGGCGATTTTATGCATAACGGCATCCCATTTATTGGGCGTAATTGATTTACGCACTGTGGGCGCTTTCACACTGCGCGGCGGCGTAAGCGGCGATTTTTTGCTACCAACTGTTGTTGTTTTAATTTTACACAACGATTTGGGCGATGCCAGCGAAGAGCTGGACGAATGCGAAGCGCTGTTGAAATTCTCAACGGTGCAGAGCGACGTCAACGATGCGTGCGGACGCGGCGAGAGAACGCGCTGTACTGAAGATCGTTCGCGCTGTTGTTCGGCGCTGCTCGTGTGGAAAGCTTCGTCGCAAAAGCTTTTGGCGCTGCCGCCGTCGACGCTGCAGTACGAAGTGCGATTGGAGAGCGTCGTCGCAGCCGACGAAGAAGAAAGCGGACGCGGCTGAGATTGTTGTTGTTGTTGTTGTTGTTGTTGTTGTTGCGCTTGACCTTGAGCTTTGCGCATGGTTTGCGTGGATTCATCAGGCGACATATCCACATCCACATCCACGTCCATGTCCATGTCCACCTCCAGCTCGGGCAGTCGCATCTCCTCATCGCAGCGATTTTCAACATCCGTAAAAATGCCGGATGATTCCATGCATGAATCCTCCAGCTGCAGCGGCACCGATGCACTCGGCTGCATTGTCGGCCCGTACAGCTGGCCATCGATGACCTGGGCGCGGCGATCGCCGCGCTGTAGCACATCGTCCGCATCGGATTCGGTAAAGAAATCGGAGTCGGTCATCGGATCCTGGCGACGCATGGGCGCCGCCGCGGGCAGCGGCGGAAAACTGGGCTGGCGGCTGACGCGACCGGGCTGCGGTCCGTTGCTGGGCGAATGATCGCAGGCGCCGCGCGATGCCGGACGGGACATTTCGCCATCGCCCTGGTAGCCGGTGTCTAGGCTGGTCACACTGGTGACGCTGGTGATGAAACTGTTGCTCAGCTTGGCGCTCACCTGGACAGTGGGCGCTGCAGTGGAGGAAGAGCAGACGGCGGTGACGACGGCGGGAGCCATGGCGACGGCAGCGGGAGCTGAAATGGCCGCCACCAGCTGCGGTTCAATGGGATCGAGAGGCAGCTCTTCCGGCGAAGGTGTTTGCTCCAAACGCAATTGCTGCTGCAGCAAATGTTGCTGCTGTAGTTGATGCAACTGCTGCTGTTGCTGTTGCTGCTGGGCAGCTGCTGCCACCAGCTGCAGCTCCAAATGATGACTGAGATTATTATTATTGTTGTTGTTGTTGTTGTTGTGCTGCGAGGATGAGTCGAGAAACTCCTTCATTTGATCCGGCGTCAAAATGCCCAAGCTCTCATCCAGATCGAAGCTGTGCTGCTTTTTGAGCAGCTGCTGCTGCAAATGCTGCAGCTGCTGCTGCGACGTCGACAGCGAATTGTTCACCAGCTCAATGGACGCATCCAGCGTGGTGTCCTGCAGCTCCAGCCCGAAGCTGTACCGGGTGCGCGGCGTGCGCAACTGCATCGTGGTCAGTGTGGCGTCCAGCTGGAGTTCGCCGTCGGGCGTTCGCGTGGGCAGCACGAGATCGCTGCGCGCGGCCTTCAGCAGCGGGGAGAGCAGGTGGACCGGCACCGGCGTCTGCTGATAGCCGCGCGTCTCGTGCGGCGTCGTCGTCGCCGATTGCGGGGTCAGGCAGACCAGCGCTTGGGGCGCCATCGAACGGCGGCCCTGGGCCGATGCGGACAGATTGCGCGGCGGCGTCTGCTCGAGAAATTCGCGCGTCAAATTCAGCAGCTGGATGTGACGCGCCGGGGATTGGAGGCCGGTGATGTCCAGCAGACGTTCCGTGTTGATCGTCGAGTTTAGGGGCAGCTTCATGTGACTCTTGTTCGGCGCCAGCGCCGTTAGGGTGACATCCAGTTCGGAGCTATTCAGATCCATTTCGATGGCGGACAACTCAGATTTGGCGCCGCTGAGCTGATCGAGACCGGCGGGCATCGACATGTGCTCGAGCAGCGGCAACTGATCCATGCTCCTGCTCAAGTCCAGCGTTTGGCCCAGACTCAAGGGTTTCGGGTTCAGCCGGGTCCGATTGGGCTCCGCCGAGTCCATTATGGTTCGAGTGCGATCTGTGGGATTGCTGCTGATTAGCTGGGTGGCATCGAAGGGTGACATTGTCTCGCTGCTGCTGGTGGGGATTACGGTGCGGGTTCTGTCCGCCTGGACACAGCTGATGTTGCCCAAAAGCTGTGTCGCATCTGCCGCCTGGCTGATAATGCGAGTCCGGTCCGCCTGGGCACAGCTAAGATTGCTTGAGCTTTGCTCCACGGGGATCACGGGCCGTGTTCGATCCGCTCGATTGCCGCTGAGATTGGCCACCAGTTGTGTGGAATTGGCCAAAACCTGTGTGACATCCGACGCATCCTGCTCGGGATTTGGCCGCTCCTTGTCCACAATAACGGTTTGTGTGCGACTCAATGGCGAACTGCCTCCAATTGTCACGCTTGTCGCATCCATGTCCAGGGTGCGTCCAAAGCCCACATTGGATAGCCGCGTGTTCTCCAAACGCATGCGATTTGGCGCTGGTGTTGATTGCAGCTGCTCCTGCAGCTCCTGGCGCGGCTGCTCCACCTCCTCATCGCAGACAAACGTCTCGGAGCGCATCAGCGGCATTGGCGTGCTGCTGGTTAGCAGGCAATGTTGTTGTTGCTTTTGTTGCTGCTGCTTTTGTTGCTGCTGCTTTTGTTGCTGCTGCTGCTGCTGCTTGGCGGCGGGCAGCGGCGTTTGGGGCAGCGAGCTGCTCATCAGGCTGGAGGCAGCTTCCTTGCCGTGCCCAAAGTACTTCTTGAGCACATTGCTGGTGCGTTTGCTTATCAAACTGACGGCGTTGTTCAAGCGCTCCCCGGAGGCGCTCTTCTTCAGGTTGGCGCCCAAATCATGAAGAGGCGCCGCCGTCGGATGATAGGAGCTAATGGGACGTGCCTTATTATTGGTATTGGCTGGCAATGCGGGCGCACGAAAGATTTGTGTGCTCGACTTCAGCGCTATGGGTGGGCGTATGTGTGAGCTGGTGGTTGTGTTGGTGGTGCCACTGAAGCTGCCCGGCGGTGGAATGCGCGAGATGCCATCCAGGCGTGGTATGCGCGTTGTCGCTGAATCCTGTAAAGCAAAGCAAACATTATTTGGTGAATAAAAGAAGAAACAACATTGTTGTGGTTTAATTGAGTCTGCACCCCACCCCACTTCCGCCAAATCTCAACAGATTGCGACAGCTGTCTACTGACCTAACGTCGTTTTCTCTTCCCAAAGTGCGTAGTTATTTTTCGTACTGGCGCCAACTGGTCTGTTGCCCCTCCCCCCTTACCAGACCTCCCTGCCCCGCAGCCCGCATCGCACGTGCTTAGCCTTTGTGCTTATTTTATTTTTTCTTTTTTTTGGCAAGCGCCACCCTGCAATGTAGTTCACTGGGGCGTTTCCACTTGGCAGCAGTTCAACGCACTTTAAAACAGGGGGACAGGCTAAGCAAGGGGCGGTTCGGGGGCGGGCAGATTGAGGGGGACATAACGACTAGCGATCAAAATTAGCGGCAGGGGTTGCCAGGCGCTGATGTCATCAGTTTATGCAGTTTGCACACCCTATAGAATAGCTACAATGGGCATATTGGAGTATTCCATAAATTTAGTATGTACACAAAACTAAATTTTAATATATATTTTTATTATTATATATTTTTATTATTATATATTTTTATTATTAAATATTTTTATTATTATATTTTTTTATTATATATTTTTATTATTATATATTTTTACTTAATTTTAACTTTGTTCTAATTATATTTTTTACGTATTCGTCTATATTTGCATTATTTTGTAAATGTTATGTATTTGATTTAAATGAATGATATTCTTTTTTTTTCGTTCCATTAATTCTCTTTCTCTATTCTTTTAATTATATTTTCAACTTTTTTGTTTCTACTGCAAATTATTTTATAAGTACGATTATTCTTACAGGGTATGTACATAGTAATCTATACCTGATTTTAGTCGACCCTCTGTTTTGTGGGGTTGTTTACTCACAAGCTAAATGTACAGCTAATTGCAGTCTAATATAATTAAATGGGAGCAAGTTTTGGGTTGCGCCAAGTTCTTGATGAAATTCGTCATGGCTCGGATTATATGGGGTATATATTTTTATCATATAATTCATTTATTGCATTTAGAAGATAAAGTTGGGTAATACCGCACGTGTGTGCGTGCGTGTGTAGAAGGGTGTATGATTATCATAGAAAAGCTGTATTTAGAGCTGAGGGTTATGCATAATAATTACGTGGCTGCAGCTTTCAAAGGAGCAATTTGTGGCGAAATGAAAATTTATAATTACTCATCCCATTCCATTTCTTTTAAATATATTACAGTTCAAATTTAATTAAATATTTTCTTAGATTATCAATTATTTTAATTAGATATTCAATATATAAATTTAGAGCTGCTTATATAGTTCCTTAATCCTAATTCCTGATTAACTTTTCCAATGTATCTAAAAATTGAATCTTTTTTTAAATTTAAGCTTAATTTTATAGATATGTAAATCAACTGTTTCTTTAAAGTTCATTCTTCTCTTGAAACTCCCAAGTTGTTTAATAAAAATAGTTACTGCAGTTTCTTTTTGTACGTGAACTTAATATTGCTCTCAATACTGCTGTTTTATGCTTTAACAGGACGATTACAGCGATTCTCTATGGGCGCAAAAACTTTCAGTCTTATCGTTTAGGGCCGACAACAAAAGTTTAAGCCACACACATCCGTCTATAATATAGTACATGTGTACATATACATATATATAAAGTGGAAGACAGAGCCGCAATATTGAATGTACCCAAATGCAGTTTACATAGCCGCCTTAATCGAAAATGCAATTTTCAGTTCAGACGAGTAAAACAAGCATAAGGCTACACCCACCCCTCCCCCACCCAAAGGGAAATGTCCTTGAACTTTTTCGCGTGCCATAGAAAACGCTGAAAGTTTCTGAACAGAAAAACCCAGCTGATTGTTATCAACTGCAAAGTTTGCACCAGACTTTGTTGGCTACTGCGCGAACTCGTGGGAGGGAGGGAGGAAATGCCCCCACAGGAACTGGTTCATATTGCTCATTTCGCCAACGAGTTCACACATGTATGTGGTCCATAATTATTGCAATATGACACGCAGCACAGCGGTTGGTAAATTCCATCGATAAGAGCTCGCGGGAATTGCCATAATGAAAGATTTCTCGCAATATGGCAGTGTAAAGGTCTATTAATGAAAAGGATATAAAAAAATACATGTGTGTGTGTGAACATTCAGCCAACGTGGACAGACATAACAGTCAGAAATAACTTATTAATCTGGATAATTTTTTACATGCGTTCACGAGGGGAACCCGGTAGATTGGGTTTATGAATTCAACTATTTGAAGCTACTGCATATTTTAATAAATACCCACCACAATTTTAAAGTTACAAAAATTTGACAGACATTATTATATACATATATAAATTCGCGTGCATAAAAATTACAACAAATCATATTTTCCATCCAATTAAATGCTGTAAGCTTTTACTATGCTGGGAAAGAGTATTGCGCAGTCGGTTACAATCGACTGGAATGTTCTTATTCGTTTTAAAACAGTTGTCTGGCTATAATACTTTGTAATTTCCTGAAACAAGGACAATTGTGTAACACATTTCTTGGTAAAAACGAAAAATATGTAAATTACGTAGAAAATTATATTTTCTACAGAAATATTTATACACGTTTTAACAAGGAACAATTCTATTCGGGGTAAAATACCCACGCCAGCCTATTGCAGATGAGCCATGCATTTTTAAATTTAATTCCATATTCATAAGAAATAAGAATTAAAAATAAAAAAAAAAAAGTTTACGTGTGTGTGTAAAAAGCGAACTTGTTTTTTTTTAAAAGAAAATAACAAAAATGTTATTGAAAATAATGCAAATATTTTCAATACAGAATGAAATTAAAGACAAAACATAACCAAAATACCATTAAACGATAAATTAGTTATTTTTGTGAATGCGATAAAAACGGTATAATACACATTGCATACTTTTGTGAGCTTAATAATAATAATTTTAAGGTCTATTTATCATATAAGTGATATATATTTCCCCCTAATTTTTCTCGTAACTCAGTTTTACAACAAATTTTAAATTGCTGAAATTTTCCTTAAATCCGTTTGCACTTTAATCAAGAGCAAATGACAATGAAAGAATTTGCTTTTGCCACAATATTTGGGCCAACAACACGACAATACAAAAATATTTGTACCGGCTGCCGAATAACAATAAAAAAGTCAAGGAAAATATAAGAAAAAAAATTTTAAAAAACGCAGCACGCAACAATGAAAAAATACAAATACTGAAATATTGTCATAATGTGGGAGGAAGGAAACGGAAAGGAAAGGAATGTCAAACACAAAGACTAAAAAAGAAAAAAATATTGGGTTGCTTTATTAAAAAAAATAGTACAGTAAATGACAATATACACATGGAGGGGGGCACACTGTACTAAAAATTCTGTTATGTGGGTTAAGCGCCAACGCATATCCCAAGCCCGACAGAGCAACGGAAACGAAGGGCGGTTGCGAGGAAGCCGGCAAACGGAACCAAATAAAATTTATCGATTTTACTTACAACAACAACAACACAAATACACATACATCGACATGTGAGGCGATGTGGAGGGGTAGCTTCGCCAGGGTATTAATAACATTTAACAAAGGGTGGTAGCGGGTGTGGAGACCCCACTTGTGGACAGTTTCGGTTAGTACAGTGCATAAATTCAAAGAGTTGCGTTTGTGTAAGGGTATTAGCCTGTGCATGCATAATTCGCAAGGCCAATCGATAACGATTGTCGAGGCTAAGCGGCACAAAATATGAGCAAAAGCTACAATTTATTAACTATTGCGAAGATACGATTTGTTTCAGCGTAAAATATGCTAACGGAAGCATGTCGAGTTGACATTTGATATGCTTGGCATGTCTTTCAATTGATTACTGCGCTATCCATGACCTAATAAAATATTAAATGTCAAAATTGAGTTGTTAATGTAATATAAATAATTTATAAAGATGGAATGTGATTTTTCGATATAGGTCACAAGTATATAAAATTTATCTACTATGCAATTGTTACTTTACACATTTTCCATTTTCCGCACCATTTAAATTGGTGTGTTTTAAATTAGCCTGTCACAAAATAAACTTTCTATCAGTTATCTATTGGGTATATTCACAGCAACAATTCAAACTTTAATTGCACCAGTTTTCCAATAAACAATTTACTTTTTACGCAGCTCAAGTGCAATTTAAAAACATCAAGGATTTGCAAGAGTTCAAAGGACACATTTCGACAAGCTATAAATATTTATACACAAGTAAATATGTATATATGTACACATAAACAAGTATGTAAATATTTACGACCAAGGCTTGAGTTATTTTATTTATTTAGGCAATTGCAGACATTGCAACAATTCTTATACCCTTACTGAGCGTGATTTTAATTTTATAATGTTATATAAAATGCATTGATTTCGGAGTTTAAATATAATATTTACGATCAATTCCACAAATTACTCTTGTAAGAGAGAGCAATATAGAAGAATGTTGTTATTTATTTAAATCGTTCGCTTTAGTTTAAATTTTAAGACAAGTAAAATTGGGCTATCCCGAAAACTGTATTCTCATAAATTAAAATGCCAGCAAGTGTATTAAAGTCTTCGGCTTTGTCTTGGCTCTCGATTTATATTACCATATCTTTTAAAATTACTAAATGGTCTTGACTGCCCAATTCGATGGTGAAACAACTCTATCAAGTTAACTGCCTCGAGCGCAGCTGGACTCTTATATACTATATAGATGTATATGTATTTGCCAAGACTGTGAAATTACAAACATTTTCACAAGCCATTAGCTCGTATCCATCAACGACGCTAAGCGGCTTATCTTGGCAGCCATTGGGTAACGTTGTCCGGAAACTGGCCAGCAACTAAAGCGACGGGAAATGAAGCAGAGAAGCCTGGGCAAAACATTTACGTTGCGACCAACTGAAGTTGAGTTACAAAATAAAACTTAAAATCGAAATTACTTAAAGTTAAGTTTTATTGTATTTTCAAATGTACTTAAATAATTGTGTATATTAATACAGTATAATTAACTACTTAGCTGATCATCGATCATCGATAGTACTAAACGATGAAGGAAATCATAATTCCAATGAATTGTAGATTTTTTAAGACTAAAAACCACCAAAAATAATTTTAAAACAAATATTGTAGGTCTGTGCAAAGTACTCGAGACAGCTAGGGAAATTATCGTGTATGCATAATAATAAAATAAATAATTCAAGCAAATGAGCAAATAAATTGGTAACTTGCAGCAAACTTGGCAGCAAAATTATTCACAGCATTATTTTTTATGTGCGACATCTAGAGAAAAGTGGTCAATAAATTCAAAAGTCTGCGCAATATTTTTAAAATTGCGCAGGGCTAGTGTATATATTTTATTGGGGGAGTGTATGCGTGAATGATATATAATATAATATACATAGCACTAAATTGTTTTAATTTACTTGTAGAAATAAATAAAATCGGATTTTCTTTTAGTTTGGGCTGACTTCTTAAAGATTATCACGCAATGTGTGTAGTACTAAATTATAACAAAAAATTAATCAAGCAAAATTCCCATATCATACCATAATTAAAAAAGCGTTAACTGTAGAGTGCAAAAATAAAATGGAATAAATATTTTAAAGTTAGTTATTTGAAGGTCAGAAAAAATAAACTCCACCATTATCGCAAAATGTTCATTTATTTTTTAAGCCATTAAACAAAAATGTATAGGATAACTGCTAGTCGTTTGACTAGCTTGCCTAATACCATTTTACGCATCAGATACTGCGCAATGTTCGTCTCTCTAAAATATTTTTTTTTGTGTTTTTTCCCCAAGAGGGCAATAATTTTTGACAATTTTGCAGTGGTGAGTAAAATTAAATCATTTTTATTGCGTCTTGGGTCTAGGTCTGGGTCCTCGACATATGTGCACAGGCTGTGATCTGCTGTCAGCCAGACAATTAATGTTAGAGAGTTAAGCTGGGCATATTTTACACTCGATACTCGGTACAGTGCCCAGACGGAGATTTCTAGAAAATTTATGTACATCATCTGTGAAACAGTTTTAAGAAGTTCGAGGCAGTTAGAGAGAACACAAGCAGAGAGACAATTGAGAACTACTTGCAAATCAGCCAAGAAAGACAAAGAAAAGATAAACTAGCTACTATTTCCGTTGGCCTGCTGTTGCACAACACAATAAGAACAAAATCGTTGCATACTTCTAAGCGGATATTAAAAAAGCGACCACCCATGGGAAAAATGCTTATTCAGCAAAAAACTAAGCAAAAACAGTGGCAGAAGTCAAATAAAAATAAAAAGATGGTAATCAATTTGTGACAGAGATTATATACTCTGTAATTCTAAGCTTCTTATAACTAACTATTTTTTATAAATTCATTATAGAAATATTTGATTATTTTGAATGCAACCCTATACTGAACAAAAAAAATTGTTGAGCCCTTTATATCTTGAACGGTGGATCAGAAAAGACAACAGACAGATATGCAAAAGCATTATTATCTTTTGCTAAAACAAAAAGGGTATTACAAGAAATCAAACCAAATAGAAAGCAGACAAACAATAAGCAAAGGTCATAAAAAAAACGCAAATGATGTCGGAAAAAAATGGAAAGGAAAAACATTTGCCATTTTAATTTTTCAGCGTGAGAGGAAAATGCGGGAAAAATATAAAAAAGCTTTTGTTGAAATAAGGCCACCTCTGGGTGTTTACATAAATGAGTTTCTTATGACTGCCCATAAGGATTTTCATTTGTATGCTTGAGTTTTATTTAATGGGCATTTAGCTGGAAATTCAACGTGAAATTAATGTGTCGAAACATTTGTGCAACACGTGTGGCACGTCGGCTTAGAGTGGATTAAGGTGTGGAGACGTTTACTTAGACGCTTGTAGCAAGGCGTTAATTAACAGCCAGCTCTTTGGAAACGATAAACGGATTAGTGTTTAGCGAATTGTCAGAGAATTTTAAGAACGAAATTAGAAAATGCCAACTTAATTAGTAAGTGTGTTTAAGAATTACGGATTAAAATAATACTGGACTTAAAGAAAATTAGCTTAAAATATTTCTTTAATTTTAATTTTCAATTTTAATTTTATTTAGATTAAGAAAATACCAAGATGGTTAAAGAAAAGAAATTTAGAAATTGTTTGGCCCAAACGTTGGTATTTCTTAGCAGAAAAAATAAATTAAAATATTATACTATATCAACTAATTTATTGGGTTTTTTCAAAACAGAAAACACACACTTTTTCAACTAAAATTAAATTTTAGCTAAGTATAACATTTTAATATAAGTAAAATATCAAATTTAAAGTGTCTAATACATTTATAATGCTGATTTTAATTGTTAAAGCCTTTAATACCAAGACGATAACTGTACAAAATTTGTATGAATTACACATGAACCCATTTTGTGAATTATGAAGACCAGCTACGTACACATGTTCTAAATCACCCATCAATTGCCTGTTCTGAGCTGCACAAGGAAATGCTTTAAGAAAATATGCTATTTGCAATGTGAAACTTGCTTTAGAATATGCAAGTAATTTATCATGCCCCAAGGAATGAAGGCCCGGGCACAGTGGACATTTATCAAATGCCAGCCTTGTGCAACAACGGAACGAAAAACGTGCAACATGTTACCCCGCACGCTCTATCTCTCTTTCTCTCTACACGTTGTTGTATTTCGTGTATTTTATTGGACAATTGCAAAAGCTTTACAACAAATTTCAAATGTAAATCGCTCGCTAGCAACTTGCATTGATGGATTCCCTTGGCTATCACACCTTATGCACATTTTCAGCATTCCTCAATGTGGAGGCGTCCATTATTCCCCAAACCCCAATGCCCCAGCCCCAGAACCAATTTTCGAAATTGCAATTCCAATTGATTTGCTAGCTTGTGCATTAAAGAAGACAGGACCTGAAATATAATCAGCATGAGGGTAAAATAGATACATATGAAGAAGGTTGCAAATGTGATGCAAAACTATCGATGATGTGATAGTAATGATATGTAAATATAATAACAATTTAAATAGTATCTTCTATTACATAATGTGGTTTTTATACCCTGAACCCATTGAAAAACAGGCAGAAGGAAGCATCTTCGACCCCAATATATTCGAACATTTTTTACATGAATTTGGACCAAAAATTTTATTTTTAAATTGAAATGTAGAATTAATTTAGACGCCAAACCATGAACAAAAAGACCACCCTCATCAAAATCGGTTGAGTTTTGGCAAAGTTACGACTGGGGAAAGTTAAGACCTATACTTATATGGGTACCATAGGGTATATATTCGAAAATATTTTACATGAATTTGGATCAAAAATTTTATTTTTAGCCTGAAATGTAGAATTAATTTAGACGGCAAACCATGAACAAAAAGACCACCCTCATCAAAATCGGTTGAGTTTTGGCAAAGTTACGACTGGCGAAAG
>SCDY01000642.1:0-51259 GCA_004143825.1 Drosophila micromelanica | reverse complement strand
GAAGCCTTCGGATCCATAGTTCCCATATTTCAAACTTCGATAACTTTGTCAAAAATAAACCGATTTTCATGATTGACGGCATTTTGATCATGATTTTTCATGTAGATTGGATCTACATTTAAAATACATACATTATTGAAAATAAAATTTTGTTGAATATTTTGGTAAAAAACCATGTAATCCCCCCCTAATGATTTACGTGTTTAATCGATTTTATTTGATTTTGAGGGGTCAAATTTTTCGTCAAAAATCATGCAAAAATTTACAACAATTTTGACAAGTTCCCATATTTCATAGTTCCCATATTAGAAACTCCTATAACTTTGTTAAAAATGAACCGTCTTTTATGTTTAAAGGCAATTTGATCATGATTTTTCATCTTGATTGGATCTACATTTAAAATATATACATTATTGAAAATAAAATTTTTTGAAATTTTGTTGTTTAAAATATATGCATTTATAAAAATAAAGTTTCAGTTTGTTAACATTTTTTTTTAGATAAAGACTTAGTTGTTTGCTTTTGGAGTATTTCTTCTTTTTTATCTACCCCCTGTTGAAATGATTATCTATTTTTGTCGATGATTTGATCTTATATACTCCCTTCATTCGACGGTCAATAATAATCCACATTCATTTGTATGTCTATTGTGAGAAAAGGTCAGCCTCAATGATTTTGCTCACCTGTCAGCCAGACGGTACAGCCTCTAAAGCCGCGGCACAGGCCCAGATTCTTGCCGCGCGTCTCCCGGGTGACATGATGTTTCTGTTCGGTCACATTCGTGGCTACTTGAAGGCACTGCAAAAAAAAAATCGAAATCAGATTTATATACTTTTCTGCTGCTGGAGGCTATATGAGAATTAACATAAATGAATATTCATGTTTTGACCCTAAGGCGCTTCGATTTGCTGAATCTGCACAGTTTGTTGACCCTTTAGACGATGCGGCGTGACGATGCTGCCAACTCGTGTGTGAAAAATCACAAATGGGTTTACGCAGAGTGAATATGCGATAATGATACCGTACGTGCATATATACATATATATATGTAAATATGCATACCAATAGAGCGATAGGGTTAAGGCGTACTAGAGGAACGAAGGGTAAAACAGTTATCAGCCCAAGGGCATATGCTAGCTCTAAATATATATATGTTTAAATGTATACATTATTTTGACAAAGAAAATTGCTAGTATATTTCATTTTAGATTATTTACATGTTTAGTTTGATTGTTGTGAATGTAAAATAAAGTAAAATAAAATACCCTAAAAAAAGTGTTGAAAATTAAAAAAATTTTTTAATTTATATTACAGGGCAAAACATAGTCGAACCATTTAATTCTATATAGTTGCTAGACACTTAATTTGGGTCAAGGAATAGTTAACGCCAATTCTAAACAGATATTTTGATTTACTTTAAGCACTTTAAGTGTTTCTTAGGAAAAAATTGATTGGGCACGCAGAAATTTCGCTTTGTCTGAAAATTTAACCATACCCTTCTCTTGATATGAGGATAGAAGCCAATGGGCGGATTTGGCATGATTTTTATTCCACACTTATGGGCTGGGAGTAAATTTGAAATTTAAATTTAAGCAATTTTTATATATTTTTATTTGTCACGGAACCACAGATCAAAGTGAAATGCGAACGGAACACGCTGCGAGATAATTTCCGGAATGAACGCACGCGACGAGCGTTGAAAGCAAACTGAAAGTTTCAATAATATTTACCGTAATATATTGCAGACGAGGCTATAAGCGGTTAAAACGAACAAACGAACGCAGCTCGGAGATCGAGTGGCAATTGAGAGAGAGCCGCCAAGACGAACAATTCACGCTCTTTTGGTTTTAGCTGTGTTCCATCTGGTTTTCAGATCGTTTTCTATCTGCCAAGTCATTTATTTAACTTCACCTATCGTGTATTTATTTGTTGTTATTGATCTCAGGTCTTTTGGCTTTCTGTTGACTTTTCTCAGTTCAAATACAAACAATTTGACGGATCAAAAACTTTTTAAAACCATTTTGGCTACGTAAGAGAGTATCTGAAGTAAAGTATCTGTTTTATAACATTTTTCAATGCACTTTGAGTAAAATTAACTATAAGTCATTAGAGACAATTCTTCTTGGGAGAGCCCCCTCAAGTCAGATGATTTATTGTAATTTTGACTTTTAATATAGAAAAATTAAGCGAAGCAAAAACGACAAGTTATTTGTAAAATTCCCAGTATTATTAATGTTGTTTTTCTACACCTTTTTGGCCACTTTTCGAACAAATTGTGTTTGTAATGACAGTTCAGTTTTCTCACAAAACTTTGCTCAATCTTTGGAAGAAGCAAGTGTGATGCAGTTGCCGTAACATTAGCACCCGCATTAAGGCGAAAATAAATAAGTTTGTCCATCATATAAAAACTTATTTATTTACCAAGCACAATCAACATGTGGACTTTTTAAAACAAATTTTGCCTTGATAAGAAAAGTACCCCTTGTTCAAGGCTAGATTACAAAAATTTGTTTTCATATAATTTGTACTTAGATATACTAAAGACGTTAGTGGTCCAGTGATACCAAGCAACCAGTTTGGTAACAAGTGGACTCAGAGATGACCTAGGTGAAGACTAGCAATAAAGGAAACATTGATTATTTGAAAAGGTTAATTTAATTAAAACATGGTATTACACACTTAAAGAAAAAGTGATAAAACAAATACCTAGTAATTCTGCTTGAAACTGCAACATTAATTTGGCTGATCAATTTTGAAGAATAATTTTACCCATTATTTATTTGTTTAAAGGGAGGTTTACGGACTTTATCCAAATTTGTTATAAAATTTCTAGGGAACATTCGGCCTTTGACATGTTTTTTTTTTTTAATTCAAAATTCAATTCAATTCTTCTCCTTCTCCTCTGCTGCCTTTGCAATTATTAGATTATGATATTATGATTATGTCATTAAAAAAAATTAAAAACATTTTTGTTTTTAGTGCCACTTGAAGACTCCGTGTGCGAGAAACAGATAAAATGAAGCAATGGCATTGGTTAATACCATGACGGGGAAGCCGTATTTGAAAAACTCGTAAAACGTGATCTTATAGCCATGCTGGTTGGCAAGTCCGGCTGCCACCACATTGGAGGAGGCGGCAATTAAAGATCCATTGCCGCCAAAGCAAACGCCATAGGAAAGCCCCCAGAGCATCGGCAGCAATGGGATCTTTAGCTGATCGTTGAGGGCCAGCTTGATGGTCAGCTTGATCATCATGCTGACAACGGGTATGTGATCGACAAATGTGGAAAATACGGCGCTTATCCACAGTATAAGCAATGTGGCCGTGATAACACGATGTTCGTCGTCCACGCGCATTATAATCTCCGTTGTCCGATCGCCCACCCAGTCGATGAGGCCCAGCTCGGTGCAGACCTCGATGAACACGAACAGTGCCGCAAAGAAGATCAGTGTCGCCCATTCGATGTTCTTCAGCACGCCGCCGATGTTTGGAAAATTGGCCAATATGAGTAGGAGCAGCGCCGCCAAGAAGGCTGTCCAGGGCAGGGTTACGCCGCCGAATGCGGGAACCGAATGCATCGAGAAGAGGAACACGGCGAATGTCAGGGCAATGATCGACTTAATGAAGAGCGGCATGTCGGTGATCTTGTACCTGGTCTGCATCGCGGCCAGCGTTTCGATGAAGTTCTCCGCCGGCTGTGGTCCGAAAGTAGATCGCTCCGGATTGCGTCTGTATTGCTCTTTGAGCTCCTCGATGCGCTTCAGAATGTCGCGTCGCATAATCTCCTCGCTAGGCGTGGGATTGTTCAGATTGTTAACTCTCTTGTTCAGGGTACTTATCGATCGGCGCAACTGTTCAGCCCCGTTGAAGATCTGTTTGCGCAGCACCAGGTACAGGTAAAACCAGGCACCGATGATCCCAAAGAAGACGCCGGGAAACATGTGCAGGATGAACTGGCAAAAGTCGACGCCGATGCGGGCCACGTACGGATTGGTTACAATGATCACATTGGGCGGATCGCCGACTGGGGTCAGGGCGCCTCCGACATTCGAGAAGATGACAACAGTGATCAGGACGCTGGTGGTGCGCAGGCCCATCGACTCGGATACCCGGATCACGATGGGCACCATTAGCATCAGGATGGTGACGTTGTCCAGGACCGCGGACAGTATAACGGTAATTATGCAGAGCAGAAAGAGCAGGATCCAGGTGCGACCCCTCGATATGCGATACGCCACCACCGATATATAACCGAATATGCCCGTCTCGGCAAAAATGCCCACCAATATCATCATGCCAAAGAGCAGCGTCACCGTGTCCACATCGATCCAGGCGATCAGTGTTTCCACCGACGGCCGCTTGCCCATGATGCAGAGCACCCCCACTCCGGTGAGGGCCATTAGAATGGCGGCAAACGTGCGATCCGTAATATCAAAAACGATTAGTATATAAAGCATAATCAGTAAGACGAGGGCGACAATAACACCCGTATGCAAATCTATTGGGTTCGCATCGATTCCCAGCTTAATGGCAACCGTGTTTGGGCCATCATTGGACAGCTTCACCAGGAGCACACTGTCCGACCCGCTGGACTTTTCTAAGATGTCCATGGATTTCGTACTGAGTCCACTCAATATTTTAAAATAGCGCTCGACCGTCTCAAATTTTTGTACGCTCGGCTTGGCGAAGTAAACGCGCCACTCTTCCGACTCCCAATGCGTATCGTTGAGATCGGGATCAGAGTCCACCACGCTGACGGTGATATACGGTTGTCCATCGAATGCCATGCTGGGATTATGTGTGACATCCGCATCGATGTTGCCCAGTATGTGTATGCAGATCTCATCGCGACTCGGCTCATCGAAAGGTACATAAAGATCGTCGTCCGTATAAATGGCAGTCGGGGTGAAATCCACATTGTCATCTGGCGAGATTATCATTAGAACTGTGAAGAAAATCCAAATGGCAACGAAAACAGCTATCTTGACTGATTGGAAAATTATATTAAGTATGTAACGGCGACGGCGTTGTTTCTCGGTCAGTTCCGGATCATCTTCCCATTTGGAACGAAGCGAACGACGGGCTTCGGATACGCGTCTGGCCATCATCACACAAGATAAATGAAATTAGCTTCTTTTTTCTTTTTTTTTTTTTGGCAGTATTTCTCGTATTCTCATAAATGTGTGCCACAAAATTGTGTATTTTTTCAGAATCTAAATAATTCAATATTTTTAAATGTCTACTGTGTAGACTACTTGGCCTCAGACTTTAAAGTAAGTTTTTCTTAGAACATTTTGCAAAGAATTTTTTTTTAATTACCCTAATTCCATTTTTACATTTCCGCATTTAAAATTTTTTTTTACCAAATTGTGAAGCTGTTTTAAAAAGTTTGGAAAATATACACTTGTTATCGATTGAAGTCAGATATATCAGTTTTTTCGATTTTTCGTCGACGGGGGTGGAACGGGACGTGACAAAAATTTTATTTCTGTGATGTTTGGGGGAGCATGCCGGTAAAATATATCTCAAATTTGGTGAGACTACGTAAAATACTGAAAGAGATCAAGTATTAAAATATGTGCTTTATTCAAGCTTAGTTTACCATGAAAAATTATGTTATAAACTAAAACTAAATATTTATAACAATCTTGATGCGCGTGCTAGACGAGATATCTAGACGAAAACACTTTGTGGGGAATTTTAGTTAAAAACAATTTTAATAAAGAAAAAACACCCAATGTCAAGACCTGTACAATTGAGTTTCGGCACGATTTGAAATTGTTTACATACTTCTTGAAAACTTACCAAATCGTTGCACTTTTCATGATTTAACAGACAACATTTGTTATTGTTGTTATTGTTATTGTTATGGGTGGTTTTCAGCAAATTGGCGCGTTTTGTAAACATTTTCCGTCTTAAACAAAAAACAAATACCGCACGAAAAGAAAGCAGAAACACCAAACAGCAGCGAGTGTCCGATAATTAAACAAGTGAGAGTTTTCAAGAGGTACCAAAAAACTAAGCGAGCGGCCGCAAAAATATATACAAACAGCAATGTAAAAGAAAGAATAATAAAAAGACCGCTGAACTTTCTCGCCGGAGCTCAAAACTGCAACTGAAATTTCGTGGCTGCAGCTGAGACCGAGACCTGAAGAGTAGACACGACAGCCGGGACGGACAATAACTTGTTGTTAAATTGTTGGCACGTAAAGGAACTCGTTAAACGATTGTGCCTCATGTCTGAATATTTTATTTTATACTAAAAATACCATAAAATAGGCCAACTTAAATAAATGTTTATTCTTTAACTGTTAAGTAAATATTGCAATGCAAATATTAGTTTCAAACAGTTCAGTTTGACAATAAAATGGGTTAGTTATATATAAAAAAATAAGTTTAGAGAAAAGTTAAAAATTAAAAATTTTTTTTAATTTTATAAAATGTGAATTTTAAATTGGAAATTTATCTTTACATAAAAAAATAGCTAAAAATAAAAAAAAACTATTAGCACGAGTGGCGTCAAGAATAATAAATTGATTTTCAAAACCAATGATTTATAATTATATATAAATGTATACTATAATCGATTTAACTTTATAGCCTTTGTGTAAGTCAAATTGTTCAGTCATTTGTAGTAAACATTTTGAAAACAAAACTATAAAACAAAGTTGTAATGTTAAAGGTTACAATAAACACTTTTCTTAAGTAACATACAGGGTATCATTTAACTTAGGTTTAGTGGCACTACCAAAGATAATCTTAGCTTAAATAAAACTATGAGTTGGCACATTAACAGCTAAAAAAGAGAACTAACAACAACAACACCGTAATTATTTGGCATACAAGTGTAAGTGGAATATTGTTAACAAACTGAAATCGCGACCCAAATATGAAACAATTATATAAAAATAAAAACGACAACAACAATTAACAACATTTGCTGGCCAACATACTAACGTGGTCATTCAACCTATGACTGAATCTGGCCGTTGACCAAGTTTTCAACTAACAACAACAATCAAAACAACAGTCAAAACTCGCTCAAATTGCGGCTCAGGTGTGACAGAGATACGAGTATTTCAAGTGGTATACAATTCGTTAGGATGGCCCAAAACATAACGTACATACAAACAAACATATGTCAACAAATATACTTTCTTTTTAATTTAAACTTGCTTTACTAACTGCAGCCAACACTGTGTACATATGTAATAATAAAGTAAAACAAGTGTGTAAGCACTGAAAAATCCAGTTGATTGCATAAGACAACATTTATATTACCTAAAGAGAGCAATAAACTGTCTTTAAACAAACTGCAGACAGGAAAAGGCTTGGCAATAATTTTGCAATAGTCATCAAAATTTATATATGTACAGACAACATAATAGATTGTATAAATGTTTATGCGTTGTACTGTGCTCTTTTGTGTTCTAAGTATTTACTACATATTATAACATCCATATTTTAAGCTTGGCTGCAAACCAAAAGAATTTATAAAGTTGCAGTCGGGTATAAAAGCAGCTTAAAACAGTCGAAAACGGTCTTTTTTATTAATTTATCAACCACTTGAACTAACAATCGAGCTATCTAAAAACATCTAATCCATCAAAATGAATATTCCTTCTTTAATACTTCAAACGGGCGTGGCAATGGAAGTTACCATATGTTTATAAAAAATATTGTTTAAGTGTTACCACATTATTGTCCAAAGTTTAAGGTATTTTATTTCTTGAATTTTTAGTTTTTGCTAACTCAACAAGTTGCTTGTCATAAATTAATTGAATTTGCAAATGCAAATTATAAAACTGATATCTACAAGTGCGCAAAACTGCGATGAAGATGATAAGACTTCGGATTTGAATGTGTTACGTTTCTGTTTATGTTGTTGTTGTATATAAGTTCTTATCTATTTGGGCCACATTCATTTATATGCATGCTAGTACCTCCAGTTGATGTTGTTAGCTACAAAGTAAACGAATTTTTTGGGTATTACGTGTGTTTCCTTTTTAGAAGTTCTTATAGCGGAAAATATTTGACAATATTATGCCAACAGCTGTTGTTAATTTATTAAACAAAAATAATAAATAAGAAACGTCAAACGACATTAACAGCTATTCAAATAACTGACACACTCTCTCTCTCCCTCTTGCTCTCTCTCACCCTTTTTTTCCAATTGGGCGGTTTGGTGAGCGGGTCACCAATTCAATTTCCTTGGCACATTTGTACAAATACGGGATACAAGTGTGGCGCAAACACTTACCGTCTTTTGACGCTTTTTGCTGTGCTCAGGTGCTTCATTCATGACTGAAAGTTTACACAATATAAAAACACAACGTCCACCCGCTTAGCTAAAGCAAACAATACTGATGTGGCCAGCGTAAAATAACCAGGCGATTAGGTTTTTTTTCTTATACTAAGCGTAAAAGTTCGCTGATCAATGAATGAAATGTTTGCCGTTGTTGAATTGGGTATGCTTGTTTTTAAAGTATAATAATTGCCGATTCCTGGCCATATGTCGTCTAATGTGTAGGAACTGTTTGTATTGCACTATTTAACTTGAAACTTAGAACTAGATTTAAATTATATCCTAAAGCTGCCAACAAATTTTGTGATTTATTTAGCACGCACGCACACACACATCCACAAACTCGCGAACAGCTGTTTGCAGCTAGTCAATTATCGATTGCATTGTTATCGTATGTTTCAATAAGTTGGCAGCACGGCGAGCGCGCGGTTGTTTTCGAAATTTTTAAAAATAAAATAATTATTTATTGCAATTAGCATTGATAAATATTCGTACATAAGTGCATGCTTATAAAAAACACTAGAGTTCTATTATCTAATAGGGTGGCGGCTGATGTGGGTACTGCTGCTGCTGTCCCATCATGTTCGGCTGGTTGGTCATCTGTCGCTGCAGCTGGGCCACCAGATTGGGCGTCTGTTGTTGATTCATACTCTGCTGTTGCTGGACCATGCCGCCACCACCGCCAGCACCCGCACCGCCGCCCGCTTGTGGTCCACCGCCCATGCCACCACCACCCATGCCCTGCATTTGCATCATTTGCTGATGGCGGAGCTGCTGTTGCTGCTGCTGGAATTGTTGCTGAGCCGGCAAAACGCCCGGTTTGCCGCCACCCGTCGGCTGCTGGCGTCCATAGGGCGGCACCTGGCCAACGCCCACGCCGACGCCACCTGGGCCGGGACCCATCATGTTGGTCATGGTTACATTGGGCGCCTGATTCATATATTGGCCACGATTGCCGGCCATCATGCCAGCGGGCACTCCGCGCTGTTGCTGCTGCTGCTGTTGTTGCTGCTGCTGGGCAACTACCGCCGCTGCCATGAAGTCGGGATTGTTGCGTTGCGCCTGCTGCATCTGAGGATTGAAATTGTTCATTAGACCGGCTTGTTGTTGCTGCTGCTGATTTGGCGCCATGCCCACGCCAACGCCCACACCGCCGCCGCCGCCGCCTTGTTGCTGCATGCCTTGCTGCTGTTGCTGCTGCTGATACTGATTTTGGAAATTTTGAAACTGCACCTGCTGTTGCTGCTGGATCATGCCCTGCTGCGGCATGCCGCCCATGCCCATGTTCGGATTGTTGCCACCAGCGCCTACGCCGACACCAACACCCACGCCGACCCCAACACCGCCATTGCCGCCAGCCCCGCCGCCCTGCATCATTGGATTGGCATTTGGATTGACCATGCCCACCATGCCCTGTGCCATCTGTTGCTGCTGCATCATCGGATTCTGCGGCATGCCCTGGCCCACCATATTCATGCCGCCCATTTGGTTGGGCGCCATGGCGCGCATGTTGCCACGCATAAATTGTTGCTGCTGCTGCTGCTGCTGTTGTTGTTGCTGCTGTTGTTGCAGTTGCTGATTGGGATTCATTTGCTGCTGCTGCGGCACATTCGGCTGCTGCTGCTGCATGGCATTAAATGCAGCCGCTGCCTGCGGATTCTGTTGTGCATTCATTTGCTGCTGCTGCCGCAGTTGCTGTGCATTCAATTGCTGCTGCTGCTGCGGTCCCTGCTGCTGCTGCTGTGCCTGTTGCTGTTGCTGCTGCATGGGATTGAAACCGCCAGGCGGCTGCTGTTGCTGCTGCTGGAATGAACCAGGCTGTCGCTGGCGCAGCATCTGCGACAACGCTTGCTTCGAGTTCGTATTCAGCGGCGGTCGCTCAATGCGATTCACTGCAAGCGAAAACAAAGGAGGAAAGTATTTCAGTCCAGAGTCCTGGAGACTAGAGTTGTGGGAGCACTTACTTTGCATGCTCTGCTGATGCTGATACTGATTGTGATATTGCTGCGGCTGCTGTTGCTGCTGCTGGGGCGCATTGTGCCATTGTTGTTGCTGCTGCTGCTGCCCGGGCATACCCTGTGGTCCACCAGGTCCGCCGGGACCCTGCATAAAGTTCATCTGTGCATTCGGCTGTCCGTTGCCGCCCACGTTGTGCTGCTGTTGCATTTGATTGGGCGCCATTTGTTGCATCTGCTGCTGCTGTTGTTGTTGCTGCATCAACGCATTTTGCTGCTGCTGCATCATCGCATTCGCTCCAAACTGTTGCATATTCATCTAGAAGTAGAAGGGTATTAGCCGAGTCGCCAGATAATAGTTATATAAATATATTTCATTTCATCTACCTGCATATTCATTGGCATTTGGCCCATCTGATTTGGCTGCATTTGCTGTTGCATGTGCTGTTGCTGTTGCATCTGTTGCTGCTGCTGTTGTTGCTGTACATTTGGCGGCTGTTGCGGCTGCGGCGCCAACTGTGGCTGCTGCTGCTGTGTATTGACCACTGGCGGCGTCTTCGGATTCTTCGGCTTGCGTTTGCGCGTCGTCGTCCCTTTGCCCCGGCCACGTCCAGTGCCAACGACTGCGCTGGGTGACTGATCCACCGATGAGGGCGTGTCGGCCTTCATCATTTCATCCTTCTGCAAGGATGCGTATGGAGTAAATTAGTTGTGCAAATGAATGCTTCGCAGTACACTTACAATGCAAATCTTCTCCGGCACTGGCTCAATGTCCTCCGGCGGCAGCGGCAATGGCTCATAATAATAACTGCTCGGCTTGACCAGACTGTGTGTATGGTATTTGAGATTGCGATGCGCCTCCTCGTAGGTCAGTGGCTTGCGCTCCAGCTTGACGGCACCGAACCAGACCCAGGACAGCGGCGCCGGATTCTTGTGGCCCTCGAGTATGTCCCAGACGCTGATGCGCTGTTTGTCCGAGATGCGCAGCTGCTTTTTGTCCATGTCACAAATCTTGTTGCCCTTGGTGTCCACACCCGCATGCTCACAGGCTATGACCTGAAAGGAGGGAGCGTTTAGTTAGATACATAAACGATATTATTTCCAGCTGAGATCGAACCCACCTCTGTTGGCTGCTTGTAGAGCGGCAACAGTTGCCGTATGACGCGGATGGAAGCGTTGTTCTTCTCGCCAATTTCCTTCTTCAGTTTCTTCATCAGATTGAGATAGAGCTTCTTGTTCTCGTCCCGCTCCGATTGGCTGTCGGAGACGAGCGTCGAGTGCACCAATGTGGCCAGCATGTCCACCACGGTGGTGAAGAGCTCTCGATTGCAACTCAAATCGACAACACCCTGACAGACCAGCTGGGCGAGCAGGATGGCCCACTCTGTGGTCGGTGTGCTGTTCTTCTGTATGGCATCGAACATGCCGCCCACCAGCGAGAAGCGCAGCTGCAGTGCATCCAGAATCTCTTCGCGTGCCTGTGGTTCATCAATGCCGCCAATCGTGTCCAGCTACGAATCGATATCAAAAGTTAACATATAGTAACAGAAAGGATTATCAGAAGCATTTACCTCGGCGAAAGACTGTTGGCACTGGGAGAGCTGGGAGTAGAGCGAGACGAGCAGATTTTCCTTGTACTCGTCCTGGCCCTTCAGGCAGGTGAGTATGAGGCCCAGGAAGGGCTGATAGTTGAGGGGCATCTTCTTGTTGCGCGCCGCAATGCTGCCGCCACCGCCGTAGCTGTTGCTGCTGTGGCAGCTGTTGCTCTTCTCGCGCTCGTCGCCGCTGCCGGAGCTGTTGCAGTCGGTCTTGGACACCTTCGAGAAGTAGTTCATGCTCTCGAGCACCTGGCCGGCGACGCGCAAGATGCGCCCCTGCACCGCCGGCGTTAGCTTCGCAATGAGCGGTGCCACCAGCCAGGTGGATGGCTTCGGCTTGTGCGTCACCTTCAATGCGCCCGGCAAAATGACCTCCTCCATGTGAAAAACATCGATGGCCGCTCGGGCCACCGTATCCAGCCAAACGTTCAGCTCCGTATTGTTGCTCATCGAGGTGTTGTTGCTCAGCGACTGGCGATACATGAGCTGCAGGTCCAGCCAGGAAATGCGCAGCGTCCACTGGTCCAGGTGCTCCAGTATGCGCACAATCATCGAACGCTGGTCCAGCTCCGAGATGATATTGAACTCGGCCTCCGGATAGCAAATCATGTGCAGCACACGCTGTGCCTGCTTGGCGGTCAGCATTTCGTCAATAATCATGTCGCACAGCTGTTCGGCATTCTTCAGGCAGCGCTCCAGGACGTGCTCCTGTGCGCAAATCTGCTTGAGCACCGCCTGGGCAAATTCCAGCAGTGAGATTTGCTCATTGCCCGCCAGGCTGCTGCCGCTTGGCTGCTGCAGTGACTCCTGTTCGTTGCACAGGCTGCCCAGCTGCAGATCGCTAGTGCCCAATATCTGGCTAAGATCCGCCGGTCGCTGTTCGTTGCTCTTGGGCGTGCTGCCCGGATGCACGGGCGTATTGAAGCCGCTGCGCTTGCCGCTGCCAAAGGCGCTGCCGCCACTCGAGGAGCCCAAGCCGCTGGAGGCCAGCGGTGTCTTCAGCGCCGCATTGTCCACCACAATGAGTATCGCCTTGAGCACGGCCAGCACCGCTGCAATGGGTATGGTCTTGTGGGCGCCCACCAGCAGATGACGATCGCAGCTGAGACGGATGCTAAAATCGTTGCCGACGGCGTGCAGCGGATTGGGCGATGTGCTCACCGAGTACATGCCCGGCTGTGGTATTTCCAGTGTCTTGAACAGCTTCAGCACCAGGTGACAGGTGAGCCGTGCGCCCGCCTCGGCATCCACGCTCAACTCCCCGCCGCTGGCGCCGCTAACCGAACGCGCCAACGTGGGCAGCGCAAATTTACTGACGAAATCCGCCAGGGAGAAGCAATGCCGGGCCACCAGGATGCAGACGAAGACAGCGAGCGCATTGTGCGTCTTGCCCTGACCAATGTCCACCTGAGCGCCGAGATGCGGGTAGCGCGGACTCTTGCTGCCGCTGCACAAGCTCTGCAGTGCCGCAATCCACTCCTCGGAGAGCACATTGCAGCTGGCCGTCAGCTCGGCACAGGTGAGCGCCACATCGTTCAGCCGCTCGTTGTCCGTCTCGCGGCAGACGGCGATCACCGCATTGGACACAAAGCTGTAGACATTCGCCGGGGATTCGTGCAGCTGACGCAGCCAGTGGGATTCCAGTTTGCCGCCACGTCGCGGCGCCACAAACAGCTCCTGCAGCAGTTGTGGATTGTAGCCCTGCGGCGGCATGCTGCAAGAAAACGGAAGGAAAAACTATAAATATATTCTCTTGTTCAGCATAACCCTATACACCCTATTCTCGTCGTGAACGAGGGTACAACGAGGCTGATAATCCAGATTTTCTGCCACTCACCTCAGCTGTTCGGGCGTATTGAAGATATCCTTGAAGCGCTTGATGCAGTTTAATTGCTGATAATATTCGGCTGCCTGTTCCTTGCCCTGCAGCAGGATGCAGGATTCGTGCAGATCGCTCAGGTAGGCGAGGATGCAGCGTTCCGCGGAGCTGCACTCGCTGGGATTGCTCACGTGACGAATGGTGCGACAGAGGCCCTCAAAGACAGACACGGTCTGCTCCGGCGAGAGGAGCAGGCAGCTGTGATAGCGTCGCAATATGCTGACTATGTAGAGGGCCAGCGAGGTGGTGTAGCCGCGCACCATGTTCGATTTTTTCAGCTGCAGCTGGTGCTCCACTTCGGGCAGCTCCTTGAGCAGATGATCGCACAACTCCAACAGGCTGTAAATGTTCAGGGCCAGTTCCATGAGATCGAACAGAAAGGCGACGTGCTCCTGAACGGGCAAATAGTTGTTGCTACCGAGGGCAAAGCCATTCAGCTGCTCGAGGACATTGGCCGCACACTGGGCCGTAACCACATGCTGGTCAAAGTAGGCCATGTGCTGGCATTTGGCGGTGGTCGCCTCAAAGTTGAACTCGTTGCGGGAATGCTTCTTCACCTTGCCGCCCTCGGCGACATCGATGCTGAACTTTTTGGTGAAGAGTTTGCCGATCTCCTTGGACATCTTCTTGACCGCATGCTTCTTTTCGTCGCGCTCCTTGCCCACGCCAAAGAGCAGTATGTAACGCTGATTGCTCTCGCTGCTGTAGCTGGACATGCTCGGGTCGTCCTGCGGTATGGGAAAGTGCTTTGTGTACACATAGTGCCTGGATATGCTGACGCCAGTGGCGGGCGTATCAACGCCACCGTCCGCATCAATGCCCGGCGCACCAATCTTCGGGCTGTCGGGCGCCTCGTGCTGTTGTCCCTTCTCCTTAATGTTCTGCACCAGCTTATCCAGATCATCGTCCACATTCGAATCATCGAACTCGTTGTGCTTGAAGTCAATCCCAATTCCCGAACCGAATCCATCATCATCGAATCCGTGCGTCGTGGCGCTGCTGTTCGGCGGCGGTGGCGCTGGCGGCGGTGGTGAACTCTTCGCTGTCGTCTTGTGGACCAGCATCGATTCGAGCAGCAGATCCCCGCGCGATATCAGCGTGTGCATGTACGCATTGTGCGAGAAGACATCGTGACGGATTAGAGCGCTGAACAGCTGCACCAGATTGGTGAACTCGGTGCGCTGTTGGCTGTTGCCGTTGTGCTCGTCGAGGATGGGCGCATCGTGGTCGAGGAAGTGCATCAGCACATGCTGAAAGACGGGCAGGCCATCGATGATGCCGGCACCGGAGGCAAGCGAGTCCTTGTCCTCCTTATCGCCGCACAGATCCGCCGGCGTGCTGGTCACATCGATTTGACGCTTGTCCAGCAATATGGCCACCACAATGGCCCGATGCTCGCCCCAACGCTGGCTGGACACCGCCCACTCGCACAATATGCGCACCGTGTCCGCATCCTGCTTGGGCTCGTACGGCACACGTTGCTGCTGCTGCTGCGGATCGTCGTCGGGGCGACGCTGTTGCGCCGGCTGGGGTGGAAATATGTTTGCGTAGAGCGTATCAATGGAATTGCACTGATCCATGCGGTCGAAGCAGTGCGTGTCCAGGTGATCCAAAGTGGCCAGCACTTTTGTATAATGATTCTTGCCCGCGTTCAGCCACTTGGAGGCAAACCATCTCTGCTCTGCGTGCTGTGTGCGCAGCACAATTTCCGCCTCGGCGGCGCGCAGCTGGCGACGTAGCTCCTGATTGGTGCGGGGACAGCGCGAGGGCATCGGCAGCACAGATGGCGCCAATGGCAAATGATCGAGTGGGCTGCCCACCAGGGAGGAGGGCGCACGATGTGCCGCTATGCCGCTCCACACCAGCGCCGTGGGGCACTCGATGGTAATCACCTGGAGTATGGTGCTCAAATACAGCACAATATCCCGGTGATGCGGACAGTTCATGTAATCGTGCAGCGCCTGCTCATAGGGATCTACTGCTGGCTGCTGAGTTGCCTGCTCCTCGGGCGCGTCCAGTTCCATGGCCTGCGACTTGATGAGCGCCTGTTGTTGCTGCTGCTGCTGTTGTTGCTCGACGGCCGCATTGAGCAGCTGTGCCAGCTTCTTGGCCACCAGATTGGCCATTTTGCGGCACAGACGCTCCGACTGTACAAAATCGTGCATATACTGCAGCGCAAAACTCAACACCAGCTTCTTTAGCGGCTCATCGAAGCTGGCCTGTGTACGCATCTTGTCGAGCAGATCCAGTATCCAGTTGAGAAACTCCTGGCGATCGAGCAGCGATTCCTCATACATATACTTGCTCAACTGGTGGCAGTATTTCCAGTATTTCAGCGCATTGCGGCTGTCCTCGAACTGGCTGCCAATCCCCGAGATACTCGAGCCGGGCGGCACGGCGCCCGCATTTGTCCCAGCTGCGCCGACAGCCGCAGAGCCGCCCAGTGTGGCCAGCGCTGTGCCCGGCGGTGCAGCTGCGCCGGCAACAGTGCCGCCAACTGCAACGCTGCCCACTGCACCCGGTTGCCCATTGGCTGGACTGTGTATGGGCGGCAGTGGACTGGACATGCTGGGCACCGGTATCTGATTGGGCGTGGCGTTCACGACACTGTTGTTATTGCTGTTGCTGCCGCTGCTGGTGTTGTTGTTGCTGCTGCTGCTGCTGTTGGTGCTGCTGCTGTTGGCGTTGCCATTAGTGTTGTTGCTGCTGCTGCTGTTTGTGGTCGATGAGCTGCCGCCGCTGCCATTGACTGGCATTCCATTCTTATCGTGAGCTGGAAAATCATGATGAGCAAGCGACTCTCTGACTGTACAAATTCAATACTTACACTGCTGATAGTATTCCTGCAGCTTGGGCAGCAGCTCCTTCATGAATTTGATCATATTGCCCGTCCATTCGGCTGCGGGATCATAGATGCTGCGTTTCTTGTTCTTCGACTCGGTAAAGCTGAGCGTGTACGCTGCGCTCAGTTTGATGAACCAGGTGGCACGCTGCATGTTCACCTGGTTCTCGCAGAGCGTTATAAATATTTCCTCCTTCTTGTTAAATGAGGGCGCACGTTTCGCCAGACTGAGCAGCGGCTTGTTGCCGGCCAAGTCCTTGAACCAGGCGTCCACAGTGCATTTGCGACGTGGGGACACCGGCCAAAAATTGTCTTTGCAATTGATTTGCTGTTTCTTGCGCACCGTATCCTGCAGCGTCATCAGCTCCTCCTTTTTGGCTAGCACGCCGCTGAAGAACGCGCTCACCTTGCTGGCGTTCACATTCGAGTTGTGCGCCGTGCCAAATTCATCAGACAGCGGTGGCGTCGTTGTGAAGCCGTGTTTCACATTTGTGGGCGTCAATTCGTCCTCGCGCTGTTTGGCGTCTTGTGGGTAGATATCCGGCGGCCCGAGACGTGTGCGCTTAAGCGGTCGCTTCTCCTGCAGCAACGACAGCATCGTTGCGGCCTTTAAAATGTGCTTTTACACAATTATTTTGCAAATTTTTTCGCTAAATTTTCACTTTGCTCACACACAACAAATAACACGAAAACAAAAATACCTATCGTTATCGAACAGTCGATTTATAATGCTTGCTTTGGCTTTTTACAACACTAAAAAACATAGAGATGAGCGTATTGCATTTTAATCGATATTAACTATATAATGAAACAAATTTTGTTTATTACAAATTTTATTTAATTACAATAATGGTGATTTTACAGAAAATCAAGTTTTGCAGTATTTATCATAAACTTTTAAGCATATTTAAAATGAAGCTAAAAATATTTGTTTACCCATTGTATGAGTTTTTTTTTAACCACAGTGGGGCAGAATGTATTCAACCAGTTGGGTGAGTACACTAGCTTTACCTTTTTAACGTACAGAAATTACAAAACAGATGTTTATGTTAAAGCGATTAAAAAGTATGTTTAATTTATTTGAGAAATAAGCCTCATTATTGAATAATAAAATACTAGCACTTATAGTGTAATATAACAACAGAAGAAAATATATATTAAATACATTTATAAAAATCTAAGAATATAATTTGGTATACGAACAACATCTTGGTGTTCCCATATGCGGATGCATAATGATGTGTATTTGTCTTTTTTTTCAACTTTTCCAAATTCCACTGATTATCGATCAAACTCCGGTTCGTCGTTATAAAAATGTTCAGTGGAATGCATGCCCTGGCTGCACTCAAAGTGCAGGATTAGAAATTTGAAGGCAAAATCGGCTGGTAACTAAAACATGTATTCAATTAAATAGAATTAAGTGTAAATGTTCAATTTAGTGGCAGCTACTTACTCTTTCCATAATATCGTGCCTTATATCAGTGGCAGCCGCGTAGAGCACCAACGGCTGTTGTGTATGTCGTTTGGCCAATATGGTCAGCAGGTCCACGATAAATGAATCAGTTATTCCCAGGCAATAGCATATGTTTAGATAGTGGAGCTGATCATTGTTGCGTATGAGATTTAACAGCTCCGATTCGCCAATATCGCGGGCACATTGCAGTGAGAGGCACTCCAGTTGCGTTAGATTCGCCAGATGCTGCACGCAACGATCGTTGCGTGGCTTGCACACCAACCATTTGAGGGTTTTTATGGCGCCGATGTGTTGCGCCTGCTCCTCGTCAATCCATTGCTTGCGATGCAGTATAAGAAACTCCAAATATGAAGTACACTTCTTAGCCAATTTCTTAAACAGTTGGGTTTTCTGATTGTCTGGGCAGTATAATTGCAGATATTTTAGATTCGAAAACATTGACAAGGCCGTAAGGTCCGCATCGCTGTCCTGAAAGCACAGTTTGTTCAACTGGCCACAATTGACAGCCAATTGCTTAAGCGTGTTCGTTGTTAGAAACTTCTTCGCATTGCGCAGCTGTAGTGTGCGCAAGTGTCTCAGGGATTTGGTGATGGCAATGAAGTCAGAGGCCGTCACCTCGTCGTACATTTGTAGCTCCGTCAAGTTGATAAAGTGACGCACTTCTTGCACTGTAATAAAAGGATGATACGCAAATAAGATAAAGCAATATTATTGTTTACTTATTCCTCACATTCCCGCCGTTCGAAGCATTCTAAGCCCAGACATTGTATGTTGGGCAATCGCAGCTTCATCGATTTGATGAGATCCGCACTTGTGCTCTTATAATTACGCACGTACACCTTTTGCAGCGCGGTCAGTTGCAGCAGGAAGGGCTGTGCCCTGACCACCGTCACGTTCCGTAGCGTAATGCTCTCCAGGCGCACACAAAATCTGCCGACTAGGGGCAGCACCTGCAGCGGATGATCGTCGTCGCGGCGACAAGTAAATCTTTTCACATTGGCACCGCACATCCACAGAAAGGCACGCCAGTTCTCCCAATTACGCAATTTAATGTCGCTATCAATGATTTCCTCAAACCGCTCGCGGTGCAGGTGGGCGAATGCATCGCGGAATCTGCGACAACAAAGCGCCAAATTGACCTGATCCTCAAGGTTGTGCAGCAACTTGAATATCAACAGCAGACAATGGAAATTGAGGTCCGAGAAATCGGTTGTGCGCGCCATGCTGGTTTACGAAGCGCTTCAATTTTGCAAAACAAAAACATAATTTGCAACAAAATGTAATAAAATATCAGCTAACTTTTTTATCGAAATGTCGCACATATCGATAGCATATTTAAAGAGTGGCTGCATTTGACCAAGGGAATGAGCTCATGCCATTCGATTAGAAACGTATTCGATAAGTAGTTCGCATATCAACCCTACGCACAATAAGAAAGAACGACGATAACGAAACACGAAAGAGAGGTAGCAATTTAATAAATTACAAAGGAAAAAAGGCAATACAATACATTAAGCTGTGTGTCTGGTTTAGGCAAGTGTACTTCGTGTTATTCGTGCAAGGACATACTCCACGACACACATACAGACACACACACACACTCACGCGACCAGCAGCAGCACACAACCACACACACACACACAGTTTAGATGATGAGCAGCAGAACGGACACGGATGGCTCCTCCATACGTTTCAGCGATCACACACTGGACAAGGCCACCAAGGCCAAGGTGACGTTGGAGAACTATTACAGCAATTTGGTGACACAATACGGTGAGCGCAAACAGCGCCTGGCCAAATTGGAGGCGCAGCTGAAGGACGAAAGTCTTACGGAGACACAACGCCAGGAGAAACGCTTACAGCATGCGCAAAAGGAAACGGAATATTTGCGCCTCAAGCGATTACGTCTGGGCGTCGAGGACTTTGAGGCATTGAAAGTCATCGGTCGCGGTGCTTTCGGTGAGGTGCGTTTAGTGCAAAAAAAGGATACGGGACATGTGTACGCAATGAAGGTGCTGCGCAAGGCGGACATGCTCGAAAAGGAGCAGGTGGCACACGTACGCGCCGAGCGCGATGTGCTCGTCGAGGCGGACCACCAATGGGTGGTCAAGATGTACTACAGTTTTCAGGTGAGTGCAAATCCCACCAGCACCACCACAAGTGCAATTGTTGAAAATCAATAAACCAATACAAGCGCACATCGCGCTTGCCAAATCATATGGTCTGCGCCTCTGTTGTTGTTGTTGTTTTGTTTTGTTCTTGGTGAAAGTTTTTTACATTCACAACTACACACACACACACACACACACACAACCCAACAGAACTTTGCAGCATGAGAAAACGTACCAAAATTAACCCTATTTCGCAGTTTGACATTTAATTAAACTTTCTGACCATGTGTCTTTTATGCTGCGGTCGCATCGCTTATCTCACGATTTTTTAAGGCAGCTTACATTATGGAAATTATTACGCAGTAGCCTGAAATATATATAAACAATTTTCAGTTTTACTTAATTTATTTATTAATTTTTTTTGTTTTGTTATGTTTATTGATGAGAGAAACGTATTTCTGGATGTCTTGTAAAAAAAAGCACAATGCCTCTCTCGTCTTAAAATTTGTTTCAATAAGATTTCCAGGTTTCGGTTATTTTAATAATTTTGAATAAAGGGTCAGTTAAATTTGTGGGCAGCTGGTTGATTAGTAAGAGTATTTTTTATAATTTTACTTCAGTAAGTAACTACACAATTTCTTAAATTTAAAATGTACTCTTCAAAAATCTGCTGTTTTTTTTGCAAGTGACAAAACTTAAAACTTTTTTGTAAATAAACCAATTTCCTTGTTTATCGGACTACAGGACCAGGTCAATTTATATTTGATAATGGAATTCTTGCCTGGCGGTGATATGATGACGCTCCTTATGAAGAAGGACACGCTATCCGAGGAGTGCACACAATTCTATATAAGCGAAACAGCTTTAGCGATTGATTCAATCCACAAGCTGGGTTTCATACACAGGGACATCAAGCCGGATAACTTGCTGCTGGATGCGCGAGGGCATCTAAAAGTGAGGAGCTACAACTTTCAAAACTTCAAATATAATTATTATATAATTAATCATTTTTGCAGCTGTCTGATTTCGGACTGTGCACAGGCTTGAAGAAGTCGCATCGGACGGACTTTTATCGGGATTTGTCGCAGGCGAAACCATCCGATTTTATTGGCACCTGTGCCAGGTGAGTGGCAATCAAATAAGCTAAAAAACAAAATCAATTTGTAAATAATTTGTTTGTGCAGTCCGATGGACTCAAAGCGACGCGCAGAATCGTGGAAGCGAAATCGACGTGCTCTTGCCTACAGCACGGTGGGCACGCCAGATTATATAGCACCCGAAGTATTCCTGCAAACCGGCTATGGACCTGCATGCGATTGGTGGTCGCTGGGCGTTATTATGTACGAAATGTTAATGGGATATCCGCCATTCTGTTCGGACAATCCACAGGACACGTATCGCAAGGTTATGAACTGGCGCGAAACATTAATATTTCCACCCGAAATACCCATATCGGAGGAGGCCAAAGAGACGATTATCAACTTTTGTTGTGAGGCCGATCGGCGTTTGGGCTCACAGCGTGGCCTGGAGGATCTGAAGTCGGTGCCGTTCTTTCGCGGAGTCGATTGGGAACATATTCGCGAGAGGCCAGCTGCAATACCCGTGGAAGTGCGCTCCATTGACGATACGTCCAATTTCGATGAATTTCCGGATGTCTCGCTGGAGATACGTAAGTGCAGTCTGATAACCACTGAATTAACATTTTTTAATCTCTTGGTCTTTTTGTTCCTTACTCTGGACAGCATCGGCGCCTGTGCCGCAGGGCGGTGAAATTGCCAAGGATTGGGTCTTTATCAATTATACATACAAGCGCTTTGAGGTGCGAAATTTGGAGTGAAGCTGCGCGGGTTGCCGGTTGCCACACTTTGCCACCATCATCATCCTCATCAACACCACCTCCACCAACACTCATCAAACCACCAGCAGCAGCAGCAGCAGTAAAAACCACAATTGCAATCGTAGTCTCTCTAACACCATCATCCAGAGCATTCTCAAACGCTATAAAACTTAATTTTCCTTTTGAATGTCTTACCTACATGTGTATTCAAATACTATAGCTAACATTTGTGATTCCAAAAGAAACAAAAAAACAACAAAAAAAAAAAAAAAGAAACAGAAAACAGAACAAACAGCAAGAAAAGTGAAAAATATGTATGTATTGTATTTGTAAATGTTTTGCGCCTAAAATTAAGTTAAACGCTTTAACTAACTAATTCTGGCTTTATTTATCTTCCTCTGTGCCCCTTCTTATTTTGAAATCGTTGGGTTTAGAAGTATAGCACTTGAATAACCAATTTGGCAATTGTTTATAATTATATATATTTGTTTTCCTTCATTGGGCAGCAGCGAAATTTGTTGATAAATTTCATATATGTATGTACGTATATCCAAAATATTATTATTTAGACAATTGTGAAATGTTTTATATATTTAGGCACGTTATTTAATATACTTACATATGTATGTTTTGTATTTATTAATTATGAAACACACACACACACGTATTGTATGTACCAACCACACAAATTAGTTACTTAACTAACTACAGCCACAACAAAAGCAATATTTAAATATCGGTTTCGTTCAGTGTACACAATCCCCACCCCAAACACACACACACATACACACACAGTTCCCACTTCCTACTATCCAGAATATTCTTGTAGTTATTTCTTGCAGTTTTTTGGGAGTTTCGTGTGTTTTCGAACAAAAGTTATCGCTGCTAAAACGCAAGCAAATTAAATCGAATTATATACTACAGCTAAAAAAGAAAAACAAAACAAAATAAAAAGTATAAAAAAAAGAAAAGAATCTACCCGAGCAAAACTTAAAGTAATTAAAACATACCTATAAATAAATGAAACGAGTAAACAAGTTTTAAGAAATTATTTTTGGTAATAGACTATAATAATAAGCATATTGATAATATGTAAAGCAAAATGCAATAATAAATGAAACATGTGCATAATATTGACTAACAACAATTTCTCGTCTATTCTAATTTGTTATATAATATGTTGCAATATTGAATTAGCAGGTAAGCTATCTAAACTTAATTTATAACGATGCGTCTGGTCAGGCTAATGAGACGATCCAGCTGGTTATGATCTATATTCTAATTTAACCGCTCGATTATAAATTTGATTCGTGCTGATAACCGTGAGTGTATCGAGAGAGATAACGAGTGGAAAAGAAATCTCAGCTAACATCTAGAGAAAGATGCTGCCCGATTGCAACTTTAAGCGGGTAATATTATAGAGAATGTCACAGTGAATGACGAGAGCTTCCAGAATGATTATTTCCCTGTTAAAATGTAAATTTCTCGAACAATATTGGAACACAAAACCTTAAAGGAACAAATTATAGCAAAAAAAAAAGTTGCAAAGTAATTTAAGCGGTTTTATAACAGAAGTATAATAAAAAATAATAATAAAATAAAAAAATAAAGAAAAAAATAAATTATTTTTGCCTGCGTTCCAAAAAGTATGCTACGCTCTTAAGAGCAAATTGTCAACCAATAAAATCCTGTTGAAATCGTTAAATTCTCCCTTTTAATTTTCAAACACAAATACTTACCTTGACTTGTTGGCCCACAACTAGAAAAGCCAAGATTTACACATAAATAACTAGAAAAGAAAATAAGCAAAACAGAAAAAGCATCAACAAAGAATACGACAAAGAGTAAACGTTGTACATTTAAATGTATGTATATATTTTTCTCATCACTTCACTTCATTCATCGCATTTGATACTTCAGCACTCTCTTTCTGCTTGTGTTGTTTTGGGTGTATTGGTTTTGTTTTGTTTTTGTAATTGCAATTTGAAAACGTTACAGACATCTGAAAACAAAGATTTCAAATTCGCCACGAATCGGCATCGAATCAACAACGTTCTGTAACTGATCTTGTATCTCTGATAGGAGTTTTGTCTTTAAATCCAATTGGTTATGCTTGTGTGTGTCTGTGTGTGTGTGTGTTTTCCCGCTGTATCTGTGTGTGAACTGGAATATATAGCTAGTTTAAAGATATTTATATATACTACATACATAAGTATATATGAATGTGTTTGCATATAAACTACAGACTACTAGAAATTGTTACAGCTGCTTACGGAGGGCGGCAAAAACTTTACAAAGGAAAATTGGGAGAAAGTACCGCAACGACACAGAAATTTACACACAAATATTTCAATTGTTTATAATTAAATGTTCTTGTTCGATTAAATTGTGTGCTTTTTGTTTAGTTTTGTTTGTTTTCTTCACATCGTTTCGTTTCGTTTTTATTATGTTTTCTTTTTGAAATCTTTATTGGATGCTTGTAACGACGGGCAGTAGATCCATAAAATTATAATCGTAAAATGTTAAAAGTTTAACTATGTGCTTAGTGTCTAATGAAAAATGTATACATAGACGAATATGTATTGTATTTCTGCTTATCTCTCGCTTTTGGTTGTAATTTGTTTTTGTTTTCGTATTTTTTTTATAATATTTTTTTTCACTTTTACTTTTGTTTTATGCAAAAAGTTGTCAAGCAGAAAAGAATGAGGGGGATATTCTTTCGGGTTTGGGGGACCTTGTTAGTTATGCTATGCGCTTTGCAACTATTTATAAATTTAATTTAAATTGAATTACAAGTTAAGTTTTTTTTTTTGCATTCTCTCAATTCGTAGCTAAACTTCTCCATTTACGCTATTGTCAAGACGATCCATTTTGGACGCTTGCTTTGATTTACGCTTGCTACAAATTTTCTGATTATTTTTTTGTGTTTTTTTGTTTTGTTTTCTTTTCTACGATCGATAGTAAAATGTATATATAAATATATATACATATATATTTATATAGTTATATGTACGTTTAAGAATTACATTATTATAGGACATAAGTCTAATGGGGAGGCTTGCTAAGGACCGGAACAGGGGTATTTGTGTACTGGTTGGAACAGGAATAGGGATTATCTGATTGGGATGGGGAGATGGGAGCCTTGTATCATATCATATATTAATTAGTAGTAAAATTTGTATGTACAATTCGTTACGTTGCTTAGGACTGATCATCGATCAATAACATGACCTGTTGCGTTGTCGTCTGTGGATTCCTTGCGCACTCAACCTGATGAGCATTCCAATCCTTACGCTGGCAAAACTCCGAGCAGTACGGCGTCTTTCGACACAGCGAGCACTCGGCGAGCGCCTCCCGATTGCAGTTAGCGCACTAAAAAAAAAAAAAATATTATTGAAAATAACTGCATATTAATATTAAATTCATTTAGGATTACCTTCTTTGCCGATATGATCTCGTTGCCATGTAATGAGCCCGATATATTGGGATCATCAATGTCTGTATGGACTTGGACACGCATCGCTGTGACCGCCGCATCGCGTTCCTTTTGCAGATTTTCGATGCGTCGCTCATAGTTTTGCTTCATCTCGTTGAGCAGGCGTTTGAAGTCGTTGGTTGCCTTCACCATGGTGCAGTAGACGTGCTCGATGTTCTTCATCGATTGACTGCCATCCAGCACCGCAATTGAGCCCGTATCGTTGATGTTCACCACATACGTTTCGCGCTCATACGGATTGCCCATTTGCGTTTGGTCAACCAGCTCGTTGGAGGTGTCTAAACTGTCATTGAGCGCCGCCCACGGTTCATCCTTGGACGTAATGTTGTCTTCGGCTAAAAACATATTGTTATCATCGACAACACTGGTGGCGGTTGCTTGCGTTGGGTCCACGTTGTTGTTGTTGATACTACTGCCACTTGTGTTGTTGTTATTAGTGTTGCTATTATTGTTATTATTATTGTTGCTATGTGTATTGCGTTTGCGTTTGGGCCCTGGTTCCACGTCGAGATCGGTTTGATTTCGCTTTCGTCGCTTATACGGCGTAAATAGACGCACAGGACCAGAAGCTAAAATATAAGATTCATAATAATATTATTGATGTTTTGTGTGTAATTTGTTAAGGACCTACAAATTGGGTTTTATATCAAAGAACCGTCACAAGAATGCAAATTTGTTTTCATAAATTTTAATTACATAGTTCGATTTCATAAGACAAATTTAGTACGGAATAATAAAGGAAAATATTTAAATTAAATAAATATAAACGAAAACCTAAAGAAAGAAAGAAAGAGCTTCAAATTGATATTTCAGAATTCTACCTTACTGTGTTACATTTAAAATTGTTTTACAAAAAAAAATAAAGGAATATTTCAAAATAAATAAATAATATAGGCTACAAAATTCAAACTTTAGACTACTGTATTGTAATTGGTTTTTGGAAATGTTTCAAATGTTGTACAAAATCAAAAAGGAAGGATCATATTTTGTTGCTGCTTGAATGTATGCATCTCTCACCTGACTCACCTGCTTCGTCGTCACAGCAGACCGTGCAAGTGCAGTTGGTTGCGTGCGGCGTTAGCGTGCCCTCATCGATGAGAGACTGGAGCGATTTGCCACTGTATTTGATGGAGCGCTTCCAATCCTTGCTGGAGCCGCGACCGCACACATGCTCAAATTCACTGGGCGTATGCCATTTGTCTTTGTATTTGACACAACGCCCTCGTCCGCCGGAGCCCAGTTTGCTGCGATACAGTTCGGCGGAGGTGGTTTTACAGCGTATCTGGAAGACCTCCATGTGCTGTGTGCTTGAGGTCGTTTCCGCCCAGCCCGTGGAGCCAGTTGTGTTGCCAGCACCGCCGCCGCCACCGCCAGCAGCATGCTCGAGCGTACCAATGCTGTCGTGGCTATTATTGCTACCGGAGCCATCATGATTCAGTCCAATGGTATTTGTGGCGGTGGTATTTGTGTTGCCAGCATTGCTATTAACGCTCGTCTGTGTCTGCTGCTGCTGTTGCTGCTGCTGCTGCTGTATGACAATCGTTTTTAGGTCGCCGCCCATGCTGACTGTGCTGCTGGACAGGTAACCATTGTTGTCGACGCACAGCATCGGCTTGAAGTGCGGCAGCTGATCGGGCGTAATCACATTAAAGGCCGTACCAGTTATCATTGAGCCAATTGGCAAAGATACGGGCACTGATACAACACCGCCGCCGCCGCCGCCGCCGCCACCTGCACCGTTGCCGCCTCCACCGCCGCCGCTGCCGCTGTTATCGTTTGATGAGGATGGTACCATGCGAACTTTCGTATCCAACTGCATTACCATAGCGCACATTACAGAGTCACAGCGTTGTGTTGTTCGCCGTCGTCACATGAATATTATATATGTTGTGACAATTATAGATTTGATTTTAATTGTTATTTTTATATTTTTCGTGGTATTATTTGTTCATTTTTAACATGGAAGAAATCAAAGAAAATTTCGTATGTGTAAGTAAACAACACAGCATGGAAAAATGAAAATCGGTATACACAACAATTTGCGCCACACACAAAATTCTGACGTTGTTGGAGTTGGTTCTCGTGGTGGTGGTGGTGGGGATGGGGATGGGGCTGGGGGATGGTGTTGGTGGTGTGGCGGGCTCTTGTTCTTGTACTGGCTCTGGCTCTGGCTCTGGCTCTGAGACTCTAACTGTCAATGTGTGGGCTGTGTGTGTAGGGCGCAAGCACCGCGCGCATTTTTGTTGCGCCGCCTCCGCCTCCCCCCTTGCACACAGCCCCCCCAAACTGTACACCACCCCCCATACACACACACACACACATACACCACTTGTTCTATAGAGAGGCACACACACACACAGGTACACTCGTTCGCATACACACACACACACACACACACACATACACACAAGCAGGCAGCGCGTTCTACAACTGCGCGTTGGCTGCGCGGGCATCCAACGAAACGAGCGAACCAACGAAGGAACCAACGAACCAAACGAACCAACGAACCACCCTTGCCGCCAACGCCAGTCAGAGTCCGATTTGTTTGTGTGTGTGTGTGTTGATTTACCTGATGATGATGATGATGATGATGGTGATTCTCTAATGTGACCTCTTCTTTCACAACATCGCGCACGTCGTCGGTTAATGCGGCCAAATCTTTCACTTCACGTATTCTGCTCAGATGCAGCTCAGTTGTGGAATCCTGTTCCATTCTGCACCGCAACAACACGATTGAACAAATGCACTCTTCTTCTTCGGCCTCTGTTGGTTTCCTCTTTCTGTTTGTGGGATCTGAATGTGAAGTTGTTCATCGAATTGTTGCAATTGCAATTGGGCTGCGACTACGCGACGTCTGTTGTCGTTCCCGTCGTTGTTATTTGTTGTTGTTGCCGTTAACGTGTTTGTTGTTGCGTTTGCAATTGATTTGCGCGCACACCATTCACATTGAATTTATAATTGTGCACGTTGCCTTTGGCTATTTACAGTTATTTTATATGTTGCAATTTACATTTTTACATTTCTTAAAAGTTGATATCCGCAGCGATATATGAAACACAACGATGTATCGATATAATCGATATCTTATACTTTCCATATTCGATATATAGTCGATAAAAACTATTCATTAAATAAACCGATCAAACATATAAAATCGCAATGATTCTTGTATTTGTAATTATGTACGACCACTTAATATTTAACGACATCCCATTGGCCTGATTTCGATCAAATATTTTAATCTTTGATTATAAATCCGAATATCAGAATATCGTGCGCTTCGCATTTAACCAATCGAATAGTTTCACACGTGTCACTAAAAAATACTTGGGACGACAGCTCATGGACATTCCATTCACTTTCATAATTTTAGTTTAGTTCGTGCTCTGAAGCCCAAGAGCAACATTCAGCCAGCTTGATAAATTATTATTACTATTTCTAAAGTTTTGCAAAGGTTAAAGCGAAACTAATGAAATACAATTAAAAAAATGTTTTATTCGTCGCCCGAAAGTTGTGACATGAGCGGCTAAGTATCAGGAACCAGATGAACGACATGCAATCTTAGTTCCGGGTACCGGCTAATCGAACTTGTTCAGAGCAATTTGATAAGACTTCGACAATAATAACAAATATGGCAAGTCAATGTTATTATTCTAATAATTAATTATAAATAGAGTGTATATCCTGTTTTTTTAGGCGGATGTTGACGTTTTTATAAGCAACTACACACTTGTGGATCCAGAAATTTATCAACTATGGATCGAAGGCTTTTCTTGTATGTTATATTTGTTCCCACATTTATACCAAAACTCACTTTCGGCATCATCTTTCCAAAGCCAGCGAAGCCGTTTGTTACTTGAAGCAGAAGGGGTTTGGTCACTCCATGGGGGCACCACTCGACTTGATTGCATCCGACGTGTTGGACCATTATCGCACCTATTCACTTATCGAACACTACTTGCATGCGCCCACCAAATTGATGGAACAATCCTGCTTCCAATTGGAGCACCAGACGCGTGACCTAATCATTGAGAAATATTATTCGATCGATGATGTTGTGGCACGCGAAATTCTGGGCAAGAAGCTGACCTCACGTTATCGCAAAGATCTGGACGAAGTGGGCGACAAAACGTGCGTCAAGCTTAAATCGTGTCGGTAAGTGGCCTGAGTTTGAATACACAGGATCCATTTTAAACTTAACTTTTAACTTTTTTAGTCGGCAATTTGATAACGTGAAACGCATCTTTCGGGCTGTTGAGGAACTGCCTGGAACGCTGACCAACAATATTAAGCAGCATTTCTATATATCTACCGAGTTGGCCAAGTATGCATCACGTATATTTATATATATATATAATTTAGTGTGGCAAACATATATTTAATACGGACATTAATTGCAGGAAATATGCCTGCATAGTATTTTTGGCTTGTTTGCGCTTTGAAACGGCCAAAAAAAAATTGCAATATTTGAGTTTTAGCGATTTGCTCACCTGTTCACACTCCATCATGATCTACTGGACATATACGTACCAGGTAAAATACTTTACCTACATTTACGGACGTTTTAATCAGATTGAGTTTATTATCAGCACACCGGACCCGAGTATTATGACACGGAAATGGACAAGGAATTTCTGTTGGACTTGCGGGAACTACGCTGTTTGCTGGACAAGGAAAAGGAGATTAAACAGTATGTTCTTGAAACGCATATTTGATCTATATTCCTTGCTTAATTATTTGTATCTTATAGCCTTGTTTGTATACGCCTGAAGCCAGTTTTGCTGGAACGAGCCTTTCACGAACTTGATGGAAATTTTCGGTCTTATTGGCGTGCGTTAATTACCATTGCCTGCAATCTACATCGAAATCGTGAGCTGCGCGATCTGTTTGTCGATCTCTGCGAGAAATTAGTTGAGCCTTGGCGCCAAAACGGATGGAATCGCGAGCAGGTGAATAAATTTCTTGCATCGATAACACAGAGCGTTCTCGATCTGGAAATATCCAGGTAAGATTTCTACACTTCTTATATGTATTCCATAAATTAATGAAAATTTTCTTTCAGGGATCAAGAGACGCGTTGCCTCTGGGATCGCTATATGCAGGTTATAACAATATGTCTAGATAAAATGTATCACATATAATATATAGTTAGGATGTTCTGTTAATTGTTTCATTATTTAATAATTTAAAAAAAAACTCTAAAAATATAATAAAAAATATAGTAATATTAAATATATAGTGTCAATCGAATTGCATTTTTTAATTGCGTTTGCGTTTAATTGCGTTTGCGAAGCGAACCAATTTATGGTAGATAAAGTGCAGCCGGTATAAAAAGCTCAGAGACAATTGCCGTCTCTTTGTTTTTATTGCTCAGTGGGACAACTGTAAGTGCAGCGAGCTTCCTATGCAGTCTGGCGTTGCCAGACAAAAGAAGAAAAGCTTAAGCCATGAGAAAAAAGCTTGCATTTGTCAAACTGCAGATACTTGTCATTTGTCGTGTTCGTGCTATTGCGCTTAGATCGCTGATAGTTCTCACAACTGTGCTTGTAAACAACAGTTGTTATCAACTTGTAGCGCTAAAAAATAACTTGGCTCTAATTAAAGCAAATTCGTTGGTGAATTTCTTGTATCGAAATCATGCAAGACTTTTGGTAAGTTCTATTGCTATTGTGTATTGAAAATTCTACGTTTTTTTCACGCATACGTGTGTGTAAGCTGCCCTCAGAAACAGACACACACACACACATACACACACATGCACACAGTTGGCTTACATATGTTCTCTGATTGGGGGATGTAACAAGAACTGCGCGCAACAGTTGCCCCGTTATAATTCGAATTAACGGGGTGGATTTTAATACTCGTTCAGAAAGTGAAAAGAGTATATTGGGTTTGTGCAATGTCCGTCATGGTGTATGTATGTCAACAAGAACGCAATATTAAATAGACTACTGTTTCCTTCGCTTATATATCCGTTTAAAAAAATATTTGAAATTTCTAAAAACGAAAATTTTTCAATATATTGAGAATAGCGCAGTAAAGCGTCTGCAATATTTTAACCTGTTTTTGTTTGTTATATAAATGTAAATTTGTACATGCTTTTTAACCAAAAATTTAAAAAAAAAAATTTTATTTTCCATACACCAAAAATTTTAAATATAAAATCAATCTATAGGACAAATCATGATCAAAATGCCCTCAAACGCGAAAATCGGTCTACTTTTGACAAAATTAGGGTAGTTTGAAGTATGGGAGCTATGGTTCCGAGAGCTTTGCATATAAAAATTTTTGTCAATTTTGACATGATTTTTGACAAGAAATTTTTTGTCAATTTTGACATGATTTTTGACCAAAATTCTTATCCCCTCAGAATCATATAGATATTATATAACAAATCAATATTTGTATCTTGCAGTGAAAAGCTGGTTGAACAGGAGGAAGAAACGTACGATGAGGAAAAGTCGGCTTGCACTACAGACGATAATCGCAAGTAAGTTATGTCAATTTTGTACTTAAATTGTATATGAAAAAGTTAAAGAAAACTGAAATAGAGGAGGCAGGTGCTCGACTGGGAGAAGCTCTATAATAAACCTGAATAAATTTGGTGTTTATTTTCTGACCTTTATAGAACTTTCGAAGTTTTAATGTACATAAAATAAAATTAAGGTATTTCTTTTTATTTAAGTTGGGTTTTTTTAGTTGGGCCTATAAGAAATCCAAAAAATAAAATGCTTTATTTCCATTAAAATAAATGAATATTAAAAGAACACTCTGTTTTCCGTAGACAAAATCACAGTGAAATTGAGAAGAGGCGACGCGACAAGATGAACACATACATCAGCGAGCTGTCCTCGATGATACCCATGTGCTATGCGATGCAACGGAAGCTGGACAAGCTCACTGTGCTCCGCATGGCTGTGCAGCATTTGCGGGGTATTCGCGGCAGCCTCCATCCGTATAATGGTGCCGATTATAGGCCCAGTTTTCTGTCCGAGCAGGAGCTTAAGATGATCATATTGCAGGCGTCGGAGGGTTTCCTATTCGTGGTCGGCTGCGATCGCGGGCGCATTCAATACGTGTCCGATTCCGTGTCTAGTGTGCTGAATTGCACGCCGGCCGATCTGCTCGGCCAGAGCTGGTTCGATGTGCTGCATCCCAAGGACATTAGCAAGGTTAAGGAGCAGCTCTCCTCACTGGAGCAGTGTCCACGCGAGCGTCTGATCGATGCCAAAAGTGAGTGATCATCTGGTCATCCTGAATTACTTAGCAAATTCCATGTTCATCTGCTTGCAGCCATGTTGCCCGTCAAGACGGACGTGCCGCAGAGCCTGTGTCGCCTCTGTCCGGGTGCGCGTCGTTCCTTCTTCTGTCGCATGAAGCTGCGCGCCACAAACAACCAGATCAAGGAGGAATCGGACACATCGTCCAGTTCGCGCAGCTCGACCAAGCGCAAATCGAAGCTGAGCATGGAGCACAAATATCAGGTCATCCAGTGCACGGGCTACTTGAAGTCATGGGCGCCCATCAAGGACGAGGATCAGGATGGCGACAGCGATGACCAGACCACGAATCTCTCCTGTCTCGTGGCCATCGGACGCATCCCAACCAACATGCTCAAGTCGACTATGCCAGCCTCGCTGAACGATCATCCAAACATTCGCCATGTGCTCTTCACCTCCCGCCACACGGTGGAGGGCAAGTTCCTCTTTATTGATCAGCGGTTAGTCCTTGCCACTTTGAATTCAATTATGGATCTTATTGACAAAGGTTTTCTCTTAGTGCCACGCTGGTGATTGGCTTTCTGCCGCAGGAAATTCTGGGCACCAGCTTTTACGAGTATTTCCACAATGAGGACATTTCGGCCCTGGTCGACTCCCACAAGATGACGATGCAGCTGCAGCAGAGTGTCACCACGCACGTCTACCGTTTTCGCTGCAAGGACAACAGCTATGTCCAGGTGCAGAGTGAATGGCGTGCTTTCAAGAATCCCTGGACCAATGAAATTGACTACATAATTGCCAAGAATATGGTATTTTAATAATTCAAGTATTGGAGTCCAATTCGAAAGAGGTTTTTGTGCATTTTTTTTAACAAGTAGAATCACAAAATCTTTTCAATAAATATCCAGTTTATTTTTTAAATTGCATTGTTTTTACTTGCTTTATTTAAAATTTAAAAATAATCGGGCAAGATTTAAAAAAAATAATAATACAATTAGGACAATTTTTAGTCAAAAATTTCGAAATAGCTGCGTTTATGCAGACGGCCGGACGGAGTATACAATAATTTTATTACAGCCAAAAACGTAAAATTCTCTTTTTTTTTGTTAAAATAAAAAAAAAACCGTTTATGAATTAACAAAGTGTATTTGTTTTATCAATTATTTACTTTAATTTATAAATGTTTTTTAATTAAATTAAAAACTTTTTTGTTTCTTCATGATAGTTATTTTTGTTTCTACTACATTAATATTTTAAAAATAATTTATTATTTTTAATTACTTAAGTGTGATTTAATTTAAAGAGAGATCACTTTTTCACATTTTACTTATTTTATTCTCTTCATAAAGAGTATTTCTGCTTAAAAATTAACTGTTTTCGATACAAATTGAACACATGTCATTATCAAATAGTTTTTTTTTGGCATTATCAGCAATGATGGTTTGTTTTCTCTTCTCTCTCATTTCTCATAATCAATGGGCCCACATGCCCACTAAAAAGCCGGCGCCAACGCCAGTGTTTGTTTGTGTGCGTATGTGTGCGTGTTTGTGTTTGTGTGTGGGTCTCTTTGTGGGTCTCGACGCTCTCGCGCTAGTTTGCGCATATCCAATTGGATTTAGTTTTTTAGTTGGCGTAGAGCGTGCGAGGCGTGCGGACGCGTTTTTGATTGCCGTTTTGGACACTTGTAATTGGTTTGGAGCGCGTGCAATTCTTCCATAGATATCAAGCCAAGATGAGTGCCCTCATCTTTTTGATTACGATTCTTATTGGATTTATCATCTATTCGCTGCTGAACTCAATCAGGCGACCCAAGAACTTTCCGCCAGGTAAGTAGGATTTTCAGCTGAATATTAGTTTCAAATTTCTATTTCAATTGCCACAAACGGAAGTTCATTCATTCAAATAATTCGGTTGATTAAGTGCTTGAGTCAGCAAATCATTTATTGCTCTGTTCTGTAAATTGAAATTATCTAAAACTTGTGTAGACTTTGTCGTAATAAGCGAAACTTGCATTTCCAAAGGATTGCATTTTTGGCCAAATGCTTTTTGTTTAAAAAGTTCAAGCCCGTTTCCAGTTTGTTTATAATACGCTGCAATACGAGTCCAGTTGGAGTCAGCCAACATGTAAACCGTTTCCAATTAGACCAATCGACCTGCCTCACACTCCCTGCCCATCTACTGAAAATGGGCAGCCTTTGAACAGCGTTGGCAGTCCACGGCGACACGCGTCTGGCATTTCAAACAGATTTCAGATTTCATTGATAAAAATGGTCTGACACCTCAGTTGAACACGTTGAGTGGGTGTCTCGTTGTGTTAGCTGATTTACAAATGCATTTGCCAAGTCCGCTTGCACAATGAATAACCGAGACTGAAATGCATTAAATTTGGATTAATTATTCAGTAACAACATATTATATGATCAATTAATTATTATAGATCTATGAGTATTGACTTCTAATAAGAGTTTCTCATGTGTCATATACATACATAACACACTGATAAGCATGGAAACAACTGTAAAGATTGAGATTTTCGTTTCGATTATTTCGATTCAGAGATTTTCGGTAGTGCCAAATAGTTCTAAGCGATAAGATTAGGCAAAGCAAGAACAGTTTCGGTGTAAGCGCTTTCGAGTTCGAATTGTAAGATTTGTATTTAGTGTCCATTTCCACTGGAAAGGACAACTAGCATCCTGCAATCAGCGATCAACAAATAGATACATATAAAATGTATATTTAATAATAAACTAACTGCCACAAATCTATTAAAATGTTTTCATAGTAAAAATATACGACAGCAAAAACTGTATGCTTAACTTGAATTCATGAAAATCGCAGAGAAGGGTGCTTTTTAAGACATAAACTTCTCACGCTCTCACTACCTTCCCCTTCGTTTTTCTCTCTCTTATTACACATTTTTTTCTAGCTCTATCTCCCTCTCTCGCTTGTATCCTCAATTGGAATTAACCCGTTGTTTTCCTTCCTTTTCAACTTTTTTTCAATGTTCAAGGTCCTGGCTTTTTGCCTTGGCTGGGCAACACGCTGCAGTTCCGGAGAGAGGCGCGGGCTGCTGGTGGTCAGCACATCTTGTTTGAGCGATGGGCGAAGCGTTATCGAAGCCAGCTGCTCGGCTTGAAGCTGGGCCAGGAGTATGTGGTGGTGGCCCTGGGCCACGAGCTGGTGCGCGAGGTGCAGCTGCAGGAGGTGTTCGAGGGCAGGCCGGACAATTTCTTTCTGCGCCTGCGCACCATGGGCACTCGCAAGGGCATCACCTGCACGGACGGACAGCTGTGGTACGAGCATCGTAACTTCGCCATGAAACAGATGCGTCATGTGGGCTATGGGCGCAGCCAAATGGAGCAGCAGATAGAGCACGAGGCGGAGGCGCTGCTGGAGCAGCTGAACCGAACAGAGGCGGAGCCCATAGAGCCGGTCAACTGGCTGGCCCAGAGTGTGCTCAATGTGCTCTGGTGCCTGATTGCCGGCGAGCGAATAGCCAACAATGAGGATGGCACTCTGCGTCGCCTGCTGGAGCTGATGAATCGACGCTCCAAGCTGTTTGATATATGCGGCGGACTGCTCGCCCAGTTTCCCTGGCTGCGTCATGTGGCCCCAGACCGCACCGGCTACAATCTGATTCGCCAGCTGAACACAGAGCTCCACAGCTTCTTCATGGAAACCATCGAAGATCACCGGCGTCGCATGGATGCGTGCAGGGCGCGTGGCGAGCAGCTGCCCGATGGCGATCTAATCTTTGCCTATCTGCAGGAGATGGACAGCCAGCGCCAGGACACCGACAGCTTCAACGAGACGCAGCTGGTGATGACGATTCTGGACTTTTTCATTGCCGGCTCACAGACGACCAGCAATACGATTAACCTGGCCCTAATGGTGCTGGCCATGCGAACGGATGTGCAGGAGCAGCTGCATGCCGAGGTGGCCGCCAATGTGGCGCGGCGCGGCGGCACAGAGACGGACGCCTTTCCCCGTCTCAGTCGGCGCGAGTCCTTCCACTACATGGAGGCCTTCATTATGGAGGTGCAGCGCTTCTTCCACATCACACCCATAACGGGTCCGCGTCGCGCCCTGTGGCCCACCAAGCTGGGCGGCTTTGATATACCCAAAAACGCCACAATACTCATTAGCCTGCGATCGGTGCATTTAGATGAGCAGCACTGGCAAGAGCCGCACGAGTTTCGTCCGGAGCGTTTCATCAACGCAGCCGGCAACTGTTGCAAGGACGAGTACTTCATGCCATTTGGTCTGGGCCGACGTCGTTGCCTGGGCGATGCCTTGGCGCGCGCTTGCATTTTTTCGTTTATTGTGCGGATCGTGCAGCACTTCCGCGTTGTCCTGCCAGAGGGCGAGACGCCATCGCTGGTCCTGCAGCCGGGCATCACGCTTACGCCCAAACCGTACAAAGTGCGATTTGTGAAGCGCAATTGAATTTGAATGTGACTAGCTCTGGCAACAATTACAACATTTATTGTCTTACTTGATTCTGCACGAATAAAACTTTATTAAATAGATATTTTAATTAACTTTGTAACACAAGACGAATTTTAATTGTAATTTACATTTTCAGTAATTTGCGAGCTGCACAAGATTTCAAAAACAGTTACAAATCGAAGCAGTCGATAGTCCCGATTGTAGGCCTCTCGATTACCAACCTATCGATTACACAATTTAATTCGGTTTAAATGTTTGTGCGCCAAATACAAAAATAAACGTTTCTGAAATGATTATTATTCAGATGTATTCTTTGGATATTCATTGTACTCATCTATTGCATCATATTTAAAATTAAAAGCGAACTGCATCGTTGGTAAATCACATTCGGCATTATTGATGGCCAAATTTCGGCATCTATTAATCAGTTCTTCATCGAACTCGAGATTATATTTGTTAGAACACGATTTAAGGGCCAATTTATAATTAGTACTCGACAACCAACTGTCCTCCGAGCCAATCGGATCACCAGCCGTTTTACCTGGATATTTTGATATATGTTTGCCATCTGCGTATGCTTCGGAATAAGGGCCTAAGGATGCGATAAGAGCCTTAAGCCTAGAAGCAAATATTTTGTCATCTAATTCAAATTGCAGGTGTTGTCCACATAGGTGTTCCTTTAAATAAGTCAATATTGTTCGTATTACCATTTCTTCGTTATTGGCCGCATTCCCGCCAACAAACGACAACAAACATTTTCGTTCAATTGGCAATCTGCGAATAAGTTCTTGAAATCGCTTTGCTGTGTATGGTAAGCGAAGATATTTCAAAGTTTTATGATTAAGTATTATTTGCACAAGTTGCTCGCTATCGTCTGAATCATCTAAATGCGTTTCCATAGAGAAAAATTCAAGATTTTCCATCTGTGTCAAACACTGCAGCATATTGCGGGGCCAGGACGAACATAGGAATGCTTTCAGTGATTTTAGCTTAGTTATATCGATCGTATGCGTGTGCTTTGGAGTCATGCTGATATCTAAACTTGCAATCGATCTGCATATCTTAGAGATAATGTTTCGACCAGTTGTTTCGTATCGAAGATAAAACTCGCATCACCATCCATATCAAATTACCAATATTTGTCAATTGCTGATTAATAGTCAGATAAATTAGTTGTGGACAATACTCATCCAGTTTGGAGAACTGAGTGCAAAGTTGGCTATCTTTAAGGCAGATCGATAAAGTGTGTAGATTGTTCATTCCTTTGAATACAGCCAAGAAACCGTCCGAACTTAGCGCATCATCAATCATGTAAAGATGAAGCTTTTCCAGATGATTACAATTTTTCAAAAGTTTCACTGAAAAGTATTTGTACATATGTCAATATTATTGATTTAAGCTCTACATTAAAACTTGATTTCAGACTTACATTCACTTTGTGGCGCATAGAATAAACTTATGGCTTTTAATTGCGTTAAATTTAATAATGAGGAAACAATTTTATTATTCCTTAAGGGCCTGTAATCGATAGTAACACTATGTAAATTCATCATAGAACCAAATATATTAGATAAATCGCTAGCAGACACATTTTCATCGATTCCAGCTATTTTCAATGCTTTCAACTGATTGAAGTCAGATTTTAGAGCACGAACTACGTAAAAGAAAAAGAAAAACAATATCAATATCAGAAAACTGCCGTTAAAAAATCCGATTTAAAAAAACGAAACAAATGTTGACTTACTTTCGGAATCGGGACTATCGAAAATACTCAAACACATCAAGTTTGGTAATTGTAAAAGAGATTTGACAAATCCTTCTTCTTTCGCCGGAGAACAATAAACGAACATGCGTCAGGTTTGTACAATGTTTGCTCAGCAGTAAAATAAATTTGTTAAAGTGATTTCTGTTGCACGTGATATCTATATATTCTTCATAGATTAGAATATCAGCGCCCCTTTGTTGAAGAACATTTTGCCAATCGGTTAAAGTTTTATGCATCCATCTACGGATTATTTTAATTTTTGATCAGCACCACTAGATAAACGCAACATGTTGCAATTCCAAAATTAAAATGATTCACAATCTGAACATCAAAAGCGTTATTATCGCAGCAATACTTTGGATGTGCAATCGATAACTAGTATTTAGTATTTTTATTCTTGTATGCAATATTTACTGATTATTGTTTAAATATTTTAAAAATATATAATTCTTTTAAATCAAATTAAAGCTGGAAATCTACATGTTTTGGCCAACAAGCACTTAAAATATGGATATGCAGATATTCATTAATTTGTATGTGCTTGTAAATGGTTTATTAATATCTTTTTCTTTGTTTTACACATCGTCATTTTGTATAATGTGAGTTAGTTATTGGTTTTGTTTTCGAGCGCCAGTTAGATTTACAACTTGGCAAAAATAATATAAAAACAAAATTTAAAAATGAAAAATTGATAAATATTTCTCTGGTCTGATTCTTGTTCTTTATTGATTGACAATTTCAATTAAATAAAAATGTTAAGATTTAAACTTAAAACGAATATTACGATTTGCAATTTTTGTAACAAAATCAAAACTTTTCAAGCTACTTTTATAAATATAATGTAGATGTAGGTATACATACATAAATATGTATAAATAACAACACCAAAGCCGGCTTAGAACTCAATGAACATACATATAATACATTCAGAGTACATATGTATGTACATCAGAGTGAATATAGTATATGTATGTACTTATATGCATAATGAAAATATTTACAAAGTCATTGGGAAAGCATATACATAAAATACAAGGATTTATTAATGTATCTAGCTAGAATCAAATTTGTATGATTTATATGCGGATGCATTCACATACACATTATATGTATATTTTGCACTTACATAATTCCGCAGTTGAAACGTATTTGTATTAAAATGCAGGAGTTATGGTCCTGGACCTTATGCACACATCAAATTTTGGAAACGTTCTCGCAAAGAATAGTAATGATGATAAAGTATGTAACAAAAGAAAATAATCTAACAAACAAAAAAATAAACGTTAAACAAACGTCGGGTCTGACTGACTTAAATCCTAATGACTGCACACTGCGGTGCCCGTCTCACTACCCGTTCAAGTGTTTACCATTTGTTTATGGTTTTGTCTGCTGTGTTTGTCGTTGTCATGCTAAAAGTTGAATCCGTTATCGGGCAGATTGTGCGGATTAAATTCGTACTGCTGAGCGCCAGCAACGGGAGCGACTCGCGTATCCTCCTCCTCGTTGCCAAAGTACTGTTCAATAATGTAGAATGATTTATGATAAATATCGCGGTTTTCGTGTGCTTGCAGATATTCAATTTTGTCGAGACCTGTAAAATGTTAAGAAAACGAAATCACATACTATTTTGACTATTATATCATTTTATAACTTACCACCACACTCCTCAATAGTCATTGCATATGGATTTGGGCGTACTTGATACTTTTCTCCCGCTTTCAAAATGTTCTCCAGTGCATTTAACGCAACCTGAACAATGTCCGAATCGACGACAGTGAGAAAATCGCACATGGGCGGCACACAGCCAATCTGGACCAAATAATGTATCTGCTCAGAGGTGCCACTACTGGTGGCATTTGTTATTGCCCAGGCGGCCTCTTTGCGTGTCTTAAAGTCGGCCGTTTGCATAATGGTTATCAATAGTGGGAATATATTGGCATTGATAATTGCCTGAATTTGTTCACGATTGCCGGCCGCTATATTCGATATGGTCCAGCAAGATTCCTTCTTTATTGTTTCGGCCGTTGAGCACAGCAAAAGACTGATGCACGGCAAGGCATTATAGCTCAATATGACTTGAGTCTGCTGATCATCGCCGGTGACAATGTTGCCCACAGCGCGAAGTGCCGCCGTGCTCACATTCTGCTGAGGGTGTCTACAATACAAAATGAGAGACCAAATTGTTGCATTGCATTATCAATTATCAGTATCAACTTACAGTAGTAGCTCGACTAGACGCCGGCAGACGCCCGCATTAATAACGGCCTGAATTTTGTCGTTGGGCCCATCTGAGAGATAACTGATGGCCCAGCATGTATCGCAGAGCACATCCGCGTCGGTGTAGTCCAATAGTCGCGCCAATATGGGTAGACCGTGTACAATTTTAGAAAAATCAGCTGGCGGATTTTTGCCACGGCATAAATTTGACAGGGTCCAAACAGCATTACGTATCATGGTAATACGGTCCGAAGTGCTCAACACGCTGAGATATTTATACAAAAAATAATAACATTAAATAGTACATTGTTTAACTGTATTAAAATACTCACTGCAACAGTGGCAATAATATGCCAGAGCTAAGCAAATGATCGCGGCACGTGGGTGAATCGCCAGCTATGTTACCCAGAGCCCATACAGCCTGTTCCTGGACATCGTCATGAGGGCTGGACAATAGCTCAATAAATATTGGCACGGCACCGGCCTCAATGACAATCTTTGTCTGGTGCGAGGTGCCCGAAGCAATGTTTGTTAGTGACCAAGCTGCCTCAAACTGTAGCGTTGCATTTGTATTGTTGCGCAAGAATTTCACAAATTGTGGCACAATGTTCTTTTGTATAACCTCCTCGATCGGTGGATTTGGATCGCGGGACAGCAGCTTGCGAAACTTTTGTGTTGCCTCCAGCTGATCGCTCTCCTTTTCGCTGTATATCATTTCAATCATCTCCGCATTTATAATCGATTGAGGGGTCGAACCCTCCGGCTGGCCAGCTAAATGCGATTGCATTCCACCCACACCCTGTCCGCTGCTGTCCGCCATGTGCATATCGCTGCCGGAGTGCAGCTGCATGTCGCCACTGCTTCCGCCGCTGCTCCCGATGCCTGTGCCCGATGTGGTTGGTGTTGGGTCCAGCACAACATTGCGACGCTTCGATAGTTGTTGTTCGCGTTTCGTCTTGCGCAACTGAATGCCAACCTCCTCGCGTCTGCGACGCATCTCTGTTGAATCCAGAGCGGCATTTTTATAGCGCTGTTTGTGGGTGGCGGACATTTTATGTCTGTTCAAAGCAGTTCTGTAAAAGTATATATATTATTAATTTTTTTAAATTTATTATAATTTTCAGTTGAATAAAATATTCAATTTTTGTTTTTTAGCTCAGCCGACAAACATATATGAAACACACAAAAGTATTTAATCAGTGCCTACGTTGTAGATGAAAAATTTGGTAAAAAGTTAAAAAGATTAATAAATTAAGCTCAACACTCTATATAATATATATCAATACACGGTTGCAAATAAAATAATTATTTTTATGATTTGTATATATACATTTATATATTTTTTATTCGAAATTCTTAGATATTTATTTAAATTTTATAGAGCATTGCAAATTCGACCAGACTCGCACTTTTCTTTTTCTACGTAATTTTGTACATTCACTTGGGATTACCAGCTTACACACTTGCTTTGGAGAATCAAGCATTTTCTTGTTATAGTACAATGCGCTGGCGTTGCCAAATGCTAAGCTTTAATATTTTATATGCACTTTATCGAGTACTTTTCTATTTGCACAGCGACAAACACTTTCACATTCTAATTGTAAATACATACGGACATGCATACAAGTATACGCGCGTGTATGGGTTTATATACGCGCGTGAGTATATGTGTGTGATGGGCTTAGGTCAGCGTCAGCAAATGCATACTCTGGCTTTTTTCTATGCTGTTTATTACTTTTGGTACTGGAAATTATGTTTGTGTCTCCAGTTATAGCACATTTTGTATTCCCTTTACCTGCGTCTCTGCCAATTTGAAGCGTCTATTTATAGTAAAAAACACAAATGCAAATTTTGGTCACGATACGCCACACGTTTTTGGTTGGGCGTATAGCGTTGCCAGACTAACTTCATTGCACTACAGCTGATTGTGCAACATGATTAGTTTCGATATCGATAAAAACTATTCAGGAATTATAAAAAATGATAGCGCCAACAATGAACAACTCCAGAAATCAACAAAATGAAAATGAGCAAAGCGCAAGCGAAGCTGCTTTACTACAACAGAAACAAAAGCATATGAAGCTTTTGCACGAGTACAACAATCTAAAAGATGCCACCCAAACTGTGCTCGCAGCTCTGGCGCAGGCGAAGGCTTTACCAATTCGGGATATGCATAAAAAGTACAACCTGCCAAATGGCGATTGAGAAGAAAAGAAATGATGTTAAAAGACATGTGATTTGTTATTGTTTTTATATACATATTTCTTTTTAAAATAAAGAGTCCCAAGTACTTGTAAACAGCACTGGTTACAATTTTCTTGGCAGTAATTGTTTGTATTTTTTAACTAATAATTTCACTTACAAATAAACAATTCACCGCACGGACTTTCATTGCACTCTAAAAACTAAATGTTTATTAAACCGTTAGATTTCTTGTTGCAGCTAACCTAACATAGTCACTGGCCGGCATGAAAAAAGGTCCTGCAACGTTCATTAAATGCCTTGTATGTTCGCTCCTTAATGATGTCCTCCACATTGAGCTCCGCTTGCAACACTCTCAGCTGCCAAAGAAAGATATTTAGTTTGTCGAGCTAAACAAACAGTGGATCACAGCTTATTAAACACAGTTCATTCTTAAATTTAAATAGTGTAAATCTTTTTAACAAAAAGATGTATCAAAACAATTGAAACATACATAAATCGTTATGATTAAGAAATATATTAATGGTTGATATTTTTTCGTTCAAAAGTTTAATTCTTAAACATTTTTAGTGTAGACTGCCTTTCAATGAGCTGTGAGCCACTGTATTTAAACTGAGTATTTACCTTGCGTTGCTCCGCCTTGAATTTGCTGTCGGTGTCCACATCGCCAGGGTTGGTCTCCCTTTGCTCACGTAGCTTCTTCAGTGTTGTCGCCGACAAAGTTATGCAATTCCTTATGTTTGTTTGCTGCCGGGTCGAAAAAAATCAAATTTTATTGGAGTTCCACATTTTTCTATACCTAAATATATACCCGTGTAAGATGGGACTGCTGTAGCTTTGAGTACAAATCACGGCACGTGCTCTCACTGTTCACTTGACCCTTGAACGATTCCGTTGGTAAAGCATTCAGAGAATATATAATTTTATCATCCACATCTCGCATCTTCTTTAGGGCCTCCTGTTATCAATTGACACAATCATGTTTTGTAAATAATATGCGTATATGCTGTGTGCGCTTTCACTTACTTGGAAGCCCAAAAAATCATAGCAGGAAACCGCCATTGAAAGTAGAAAAGAATTAAAATGTAATCAAATATGTAAAAAGAAAACAAAAATGTACATGACATATATTTGCCGGCGCAATGTGCCTCTTAAAGGCGTTGCCACATTTCGTAAATTGAATATCGAATCCGATAATTTCTGGAAAATATTCTGATTCAATGAATAACATACGTTGTCCAATATTTTGTTTTATGATTAAGGACTCCGTTTTTCTCTATATAAAATTCTTTGTAAAAAATTAAATTACCAATAAGTTTAATTGTGAATGAAAGTTACTTATTCAATCGATAGTAGAGTACAAAATTGCTATCGATATTTACCATCTCTACATAGAGCAGCCAGTGGCAGAAACAATAACAAATTTATCCAAATAGTAAACAAGAAAACTTCGACTCATGGCTAACAAGCACGAAGATATACGTGATAAAATTGAAAATGGCATCTATAAACTGGCTACAAATGACAAAAGCACACGCAGCACTGTGTGGCGCGTGTACCGTAAGATTGAGAGAGAGGACGGAAAAATTTTGGAGAACGTATTGTTTTGCATTGGCTGCAAAAATCTTATGTCGTTCACACACAAATCTACGACAAATTTGCGTCGACACAAATGTCATTTGCAGTATTTAAAGAAGCAGGCCTACAGCAATGGCTATGCGGATGCAAGCAGCACAAAGGAATGGATGCAAGACAATGAGACGGAAATGTCGATGGCTGACATTCTGATGGAGGCCGAGGCCGAACTGAAAGTGAACAATGAAGAGAGTTCCGAGTCTCAACCGGTGACGGAGGAGTTGGATAAGAAGCCCACATCTACCGACGTAGCTGCATTTATGGCTCTCAGAGGTGCGGCCACTGACACAAATGAGGACAGTGGGACGCCCGCGCAGCCAGCCAAACCCATTGATGATCCTCTCAGTGTGGGGGTCACGACCATTCCAACTGCAAGCTCGCGTCTTTCCGATTGTTTTGTATCTCACGATGTGAGCGGGGCCGAAGAGTCGGCCATATACGCACAGACATGGTCGCTGGAATACCGCAAGCTAACCGAAGATCAAAAATTCTACGCCAAGCGGGCAATTGATGAGATCTTTGTGCAGGGCCGTTTAAGACGCTTAACGTTAAATACGGTACCGCCGGTAACCGAATAAAATGCTCCAATATATCATATGCATAGCCTAATTTATATTTAACTTTATTCTACAGTTTGTGTATGTACATAATGTGTATATATTTATTCGATCAAACCTCTGGTCTCGGTTAAGAAATTAAATAAAGATTGTAAAGAAGTCTTGCAAAGACTTTCCCACCTAACCCAATCTAAGAGCTTATTTTTATTTTACGGCTTTGCATAAACAAATTTCTGATTAGCATCTATATGGTTAAGATTACTTTGAACATTTTTGTCGGGTGTGTATGTACTGATATCGATACAAATATCGTTATTTCCCTCTGTACAGTGATGCCACAATATCGAAATTACAAAGAGAGATGCCCACTGTTAACAACAGTTAAGAATTGTGTTAAGTCTTGATTATCATATGTGTTTTAGCCGGCGTCAATAGAGTTTTGTTTGATACGATCAAACAAGTATTTAGATATTAAAATGTCTTGCAGACGGCCATTATATTCCGACAGCAAGCGCAGCAGCTCCCGCTCGCCAACAAGAAGGATCCAAAATCAAACCGATATCCGAAGTCCATTTCAGGTTGAATCTACACCCGAAAGCTATGTAGGTGGCGATGAGAGTGATTCTGGGGAATCTTTGGAGGAGGTGGTGCAGGCAAACATAACGCCGATAGATTCAGAAGCAGAGGCATCATTGGAGCAGAGTGGTTTTTCCCTGGAATCAACAGGTAGTCCAGTACCCAAGACACCGCCAAACTGGAGGCAGGAGCCAAAACGTGAAGCAAAGCCGCCGCCGTCGCTCGTTAAGCCTAAAAGCGGAATATTGAAACTAATAGGATATGCCCTAATTTTCATACTACCGTTGGTCGCATATTCCTGTTTGCCACCAAAGAAGCCACAGGAGAAACGCTGTGCGTTTGAGGAATTGCGGCAGCGGCAACCCTTGCAGTCGCCGGACGTGTGGAGAGCACTCACAATCAACATCGAATTGCTGCTAAACAGGAAGATAAAGTCTCCGAATGTCTTTCTATTTGTGCACTCGAAACAGAGCAACGAACAGACAATCAAATCTCTAATACAGGATATTGCCCAGGAGACGTCAAAGTGTTTCGGTGAGTCCAGTCTGATCGGCATCAGTTTTATAGAGCTATAGCAAGTGTTCATTCTGATTTTAGACGGCCAGCGACCCATAGAAATGAGCCTAAACGACTTCGAGACGAAGGATGGCGATGACTACGGATATCCCATAGAGCAGTATAAAAAGAAACTGCGCGAAGGCAACGTTTTTCTTATTGTGAATCTCAACGATGTAAATTGCTGCTCATTGTTATTCCCTGATATTATTTACTTATGTTCTATATCTGTTCCCATTGGCAGATATCACCAAATGCGGCACGTGCTCTGCACACTATTTGCGACACGCACAATCCCATTGCGCCAGATGTGGTCATCTTTCTGACCCTGCGCACACACCTTACGGCAGATGTCGGAGGTCCGGCACAAGTTGCCTATCGGACTTTGCAGGAGCTGTGGCAGCAAGTGCCGGACAATGAGCTGGATGCCCTCATCACGCGTGTTGTTGATCAGGTGCTGCTCTTGCAAGATTAGGATGAGTATTACATTTTGCATACAATTTTTATTTTTCTTATGAATAAGAAGCAAAGCAATTTTCTACTCTTAAGTTTTTATATACGTTCGACATGAATACACCACAATTCGCCTAGAAATGCCAGCAGACTGCAAGTCATGCCAAAGCACCACAACAGGATGAGACCAATAAAATTATCGATGCCCAGCTTAACGGGTCCAATATCCAGATTTGGTCTCTGCGAGGCCACAATTCGATTCTGTCTATGGGCATTCATATACTCTGCCGCAATCTTCCATTCCCAGTACTTGTCAAACCCCGACGAATGCCAGGCGAGAATGAAATCATTGTGGATACCACAATATGCCCATAAACGTGGCACATAGGCGACCGTATAGGCAAAGTATATATCATCCACCATTAGCTTAAGTCGCGGCAAGGCGTCGTCGGGTATCATCTCAGCATTGGCCAAGTGTCCAAATTGCATTCTCTCCACCACAAAGCCCATCTGCTCGGTGCGGGATTTGGCGGCCATGGCAGCCGCATCATTTACCCGATATCGTTCCATAAGCCCCAGCAGAACGTGCTTAAAAAGACAACTATAAAAGTTCATATAGGTTCAAAGATAAAATGCTTACATCCACATTTTCGGCATCGAGGGTGGCGATCCAGGCATGAGATGTCGCCGTCCAGATGAGCTTGTGCTCGTAGAGACGTTGACGCGAATCGGCGGCTTCTTCAAGTTTCGGTAGCGTCAGAATAGCAGCCAATCCGCCGCTATAAACGGTGGTCAGGATAATGTCGATCATATAGCTAGCCAGCAAGACGGTGCGTAGGGAATACGAGGTGGCCACATAACTGGTGCTCTGGTTCACAAGTAGCTTCAGTGCGCTGGCACATCCAAAGCGTAGACTCTGACGAAAGCTGGCACGGATTGCGGTACCTGCTTCCGTTGGACGCTCGCAGTGACGCGTGCAGGCCAGAGACAGACACTCCAAAATCAGGCAAATCACCACGCATAGCCACAAGGTGCCCTGGAATGGACGCAGCGGTAGAGCCCAGTTGATCGTTCTTTGGGGAGCAGGCACCAGGCAAGTGACACCGGATCGTCCCAGAAAATACGTCATATCCAATTGCTGATACGCATCGTACCACACATACATGCCGCCAATGCCATAATCAACGGTTCTGTCCAGGACCATGCCCATCAGTCCAACGCCTGTGGCATTCGCATAGATGTCACCCCATTCGGACTTTTCAGCTGAAATTAATATTATTGGTCTTTATTAATTTAAATGTTGACAAAAATTGGTTGTGTTGATATTAAAATTTTAATTAAAGCTTTTTGCGGCAAACTGTTCATTCATATTTAAATATTCGATATATTGGAATTATTCGATAACATGTCAAACCGAAGATTCACAGCTTGCTCATTTGAGCTAGTATTTAATTCAGCCCTGAATTCACAGCCAGCTGACAGTGTTGAATCCTATTTCAATCAAGTTCAAAATTGCGGGTAACTATCAGGATTAACGCTCGCCAGGAGCAACTGGAGCAATGTCAGACATGGCAGATATTTGTCGCTGCTGCCTAAAAAGCTCGGACATGCTAGTCGATATATTCGCCCAGCGACATGAAGACGAACCCAGCCTGGCCGTCATGCTTGGCGAATGCGGTGATTGCGAGGTTCAAAGCGATGATGAACTGCCGAAGCAGTTGTGCCTTGACTGCGTTTTGGCCACGCAGAGTGAGTTCAGATTGAAGCGCAGCTTGATCAATTCGGACAGTGGTGTTTATATGGAAGCGGCCGAGGAGTATGGCCTGATAGACGACAGCGATATGGACATATCATCCCTCAATTTAGAGCCAACTGTTGCACCAATCAGCGAAGAGGACAACCAAGAAAATCGTGCACCAACGCCGGACGAGAGCGTGACAAAGGCTCAAACGCAACGCTATCCAACTCGAACACGTAACCGTAAATGCTACATCAGCGAGGAGCATTCTTCGAGCGATGAGCTCGAAGGCTGTTCGAGCATGGAGCTTTCCTCAGTTGACTCTTCTTCCGATAGGGAGGCGTCACCGAGCAGCAACAAGAACAAAGAACGTCCCTGCAAGTGCCCGTATCCACGCTGCACGGCAGATTTTAGGTCCAACAAGGGTCTCAATGCCCATATGCGACGGCATGGCAAACGCACCTATACCTGTGACAGCTGCCCAAAGGCATTCGTCCGGAAATACGATCTCGACGTGCACATGCGCATCCACACCGGCGAACGACCCTTCAAGTGCCCACATTGCCCGCAGAGCTTCACATGGAACAACGTGCTGAAGCTGCACATCCGGACGCACACGGGCGAACGTCCCTTCCAGTGTGCCAGCTGTCCGAAAACATTCGCCACCAGGCACTCCCTCAAGGAGCACAGTCGTGTTCACACCAACGAATGTACCTTTGCGTGTCCCCATTGCTCGCAGTCCTTTAAGTACAACAAGACCCTCAGGAGACACGTTCTCAGACACACGGAAGAACCAAAAACAAGTACAAATAAGGTTGTATAGAAGAGATAGTACTCTTAGTTAGATTGTTGTAAGATTGAATCGAATTCACATTTTTTTTGGAACAAAGTAAATCAATTTAAATAATAATGCAGTAAAGTTTTTTAAACTTTTAAATCTGACAAGAATTCATAAAATTATTTTCTTAATATAAATTAATTAAACTATTGCATTGAAATGCTTTATATATTTAAAACTGAATTGAATTCATAAAATTATGATGTTTGTATAAATGAAAACAAATGTTGTTCATTTAAAGTAAACTTAAATATTTTTAAATTTTAATGTTATTATGATTTTTTGTACAAAGATTTATTTTTGGCTACAATTAAAATTAGCAACACCAAAACTCGAACCGAGCCATATTTTAAAACAAAAATGGTTTGAATGAATCAAAGTACTTTAAAAAATGTGACCTTAGCTCTAATTAAATTGCTTCATAATAATTGAACTCCTTTATGTTATATAAACAATAAAAATAAAAATGTTTTACCTTTTTATAAATAATAAATATAATACTTTTCTAAAAAGTATACGATGCGAGGCTTCAACCAAGCTTATGAACTAGGTTCGAGTCGGGAATAATTTTTTTTTGGTGATGAAGCCGTGGCTTAAGGGAATTTTTAAGAAATGTGCTGAAAGTCAAAGCGAGACTGGATTTATATACTATGTTAATCAATGTAAACATTCTAAATATATTGAAAAAATTGAAAAATAACAAATTTATTAAACTGTTTACCTACTTGTATCTATTTGCAAGGTGCAATTGCGCAGTTGACAGAAGGTAAGCATCAGGCGAACTTCGGTACCATCTATAGAGGCGGTTGCTCTATTTAGGGCGCGATCGTAAAAAGCTGGTTGCTTTGACTGAAAAGAAAAATGCCTAAAAAGTGAGAAGGCTCTAGTCGGGGCCGCCCGACTAGAAGATACCCTGAACCCTGTCATTTATACATACATACACAAATTCACACACATGTATGATCGTTATTTTCAGGATTTATTAGGGGCATCGAAATCTATGTACAAACCAATTTGCAAGTCTGTAGTATTTGGGGGTACGCACCAAATTTGTTGCCTCTATCTCTTATAGTCTCCGAGACATTGTAAGAAAACCAAAGGTTGTTATCGATTTTATCGATATTAAACTTTTAAAAATTTTCGAACATATACCCTAGTGTTCCCCTATAAGGACAGGTCTCAACTTTCTCCAGTCGTAACTTTACCAAAACTCAACCGATTTTGATGAAAAAAGTTTCGTTGTTCATGGTTCGGTGTCTAAATGAATTCTACATTACAGTTTAAAAATAAAATTTTTGGTCCAAATTCATGTTAAAAATTTTCGAATATCTACCATAGTGTTCTCATATAAGGATAGGTATCAACTTTCAGCAGTCGTAACTTTGCCAAAACTCAACCGATTTTCATAAGGTTGGTCTTTTTGTTCATGGTTCGGTGTCTAAATGAATTCTACATTATAGTTTAAAAATAAAATTTTTGGTCCAAATTCATGTAAAAAATTTTCGTATATATACCATAGTGTTCTCATATAAGGACAGGTCTCAACTTTCTCCAGTC
>SCDY01000641.1:0-65579 GCA_004143825.1 Drosophila micromelanica | reverse complement strand
TTGTCAAAACTGAACCGATTTTCATGTCTGATGCCATTTTGGTCATGATTTGTCCGCCAAATTGATTCTACATTTAAAACTTGTGAATATTTAAAAATACCATTTTTTTGATTTTTTGAAAAAATTACAAGGGGGGACCCTTGTTCATTTTAGAAAAAACATCCATAGCTCCCACATTTCAAACTCCCATAACTTTGTTAAAACTGAACCGATTTTCATGTCTGATGTCATTTTGTCCATGATTTGTCCGCCAAATTGATTCTACATTTAAAATATATTCATTTTTAAAAATATCATTTTTTTGATTTTTTGAAAAAATTACAAGGGGGGACCCTTGTTCATTTTGGAAAAAAAATCAATAGCTCCCACATTTCAAACTCCCATAACTTTGTCAAAACTGAACCGATTTTCATGTCTGATGGCATTTTGGTCATGATTTGTCCGCCAAATTAATTCTACACTTAAAATATATTCATTTTTGAAAATATAAATTTTTTGATTTTTTGAAAAAATTACAAGGGGGGACCCTTGTGCATTTTGGAAAAGAACATCCATAGCTCCCACATTTCAAACTCCCATAACTTTGTCAAAACTGAACCGATTTTCATGTCTGATGCCATTTTGGTCATGATTTGTCCGCCAAATTGATTCTAGATTTAAAACTTGTGAATATTTAAAAATACCATTTTTTTGATTTTTTGAAAAAATCACAAGGACGGACCCCTATTCATTTTGGAAAAAAAATTTTTCAAAATTCAGAATTTCGAATTTTTTATTTTTAATCGATTGTGTAGCTCATAATTAGTATAAAAAACTACATTTAAAGTGATCTTGTAGGGGTCGAATTTTTCGTCAAAAATCATGCTAAAATTGACAAAAATGTTGACATGTAAAGCTTTTGAATCCATAGCTCCCATATTTCAAACTCCCATAGCTTTTTCAAAAAAGAACCGATTTTCATGTTTCATGGCATTTTTTTCATGATTTATACTCTAGATTAATTCTGCATTTAAAATATATGCAGTTTTAAAAATTCAAATTTTTTGATTATTTTGTCAAAAATGTATGTCTGATGGCCTTTTTTGTCGTTTATGTTTGCCCATTTATGCTTACAAATAACGCTTTTGCTTTTTTATACCCCTGAACCCATTGAAAATGGGTAAAAAAGGGTATAATGGTTTTGTGCAAATGTATGTAACAAGCAGAAGGAGGCATCTCCGACCCCATAAAGTGTATATATTCTTGATCAGGATCACTAGCCGAGTCGATTAAGCCATGTCCGTCTGTCCGTCTGTCTGTCCGTCTGTCTGTCTGTCTGTCTGTCTGTATGAATGCTTCGATTTCAGAGACTACAAAAGCTAGAAAGCTGATCTTGGACTCATTCGGTTCGTATATACCATACGCATAAGCATTTGTATGTGTGTGTGTGTGTGAATTTGTGTATGTTTGTGTAAACGAGCTGAAATGTTTATGGAACCAGATCGCAGGGTTCAGGGTATCTCCTAGGATGGCGGCTCTGACTAGAACCTTCTCACTGGTTTAATACGCTGTCGGATACATCCGACCACAACTTTCTTATATGTGTTTTTTTTTGTTGTACCTGTTCAGCATTTTGAAGCTGCAAACCATAAATTTTGAGCGCTTTTCGAATAATGAAATTATAGGTTTATATGTTATGTTTTGTTTTGTTTTTTTTTTGTATTTTTTTTTTTTTATTAGATGGGCACCTTTTGATAACTCTATGACAAAAGTTTTAGTTAAAATGCACCCCACCCACTCACATTCAGCGAAAACTTATCAAAAACTTTCACGTTCGTCATTTGCAAATATTATGAGATTTCGTGCGACCCAAACTCTAGAATTTGTTAGAGTGTTGAGCATGCATATGGGTAGCATCATATTTTTTATTGCAAATGCGTGGCCCACACGCTGACACGCTTCGAGCGCAGACCGCCCTGCAGCCCTCCCCCTGCCCCCTTCTGCTCCATATTCAGCTCTGTGTCGCGCGCCCTCCCGTTGCGCCACTTGATCTGTGTGTAATTTTGTGCGAGTTACACACACTCACACAAAAAAAATAGAAAAAATAAAAAATATGAAAAAAAAAGAGAATCCGCTGTGATTTTTGGCCATTACCAGGCAGCCACGCTTATCTATGGCAACAAAGCATGGAATACATGGAATTCGCATGGAATACACATGGTACATATGAAGCTATATCTATGCACATATCGCACGACAGAGATCTGCGACACACATTCATTTCTCAAGCGCATTCCTCATGCTCTCACGCGTTAGCTAACTCCCGGCCGCCGGCGCCCGCCGACCGGCACGCGACACCCGTCGCCCCCCGCCGGTGGCCGTCAACCAGCTCCGATTCCGGCTCCGACTATGGGTTTGTCGTCGTTTTCATTTTTAGTCCTGCAAAAGTTTCAACCACATACGCCATATTACGCAAAATGCAAAGCATGGTGGATTGACAAAATAAATAAATATGAAAATTTACGGCAAAAGTTTTTTGTATTTTGGCAGTTCACTTAAAACTGTTTTGAGTGGGGAGTTGTTCTGGGCAACAACGGCTTTGAACTTTTGCCGCTCGTTTCGGCTGCTGCTGCTGCTTTTTCGCAATTTATTGAAAAATCGATTTTTAAGCATTAAATGCGCCTCGGCAAAAAGTCAGCCTGCTTACAGTCCCACAAATCCTGCGGCTTTTCAGCAAATCAACACGGCTTGAAGCACCCGTTGCCTGGAGCCAGCAAAAGCGGCAGCAGCAGCAACAGCAGAAGAGGAAGCAGAAGCGGCATCATCTCCTATAACCTCCAACCCCATCTGCAGCAGCAGCAGCTCGCAACTCAGCGCGTGACTCTGTCGAACTTTGCTGCCCCAAAGAACCAAAAAAAAAAAGTAAAATAAAATAAAAACCCAAGAATAAACCCCAAGAAAAATGTAAAAATTTATGCAAAGCGCTCCGAGTTACTTTAAGTAAAGCCAAAGCTGCTGCTAGTTTTTCTCCATGCTCGAGAATGGCCCAAAAATTGAGACTCGTAAGCTGAGGTTGCTACTTGTTAAGGGTTAAAGGTGAAACTTTGAGTTTGTCTAGGGTTACCAAAGTGCCAGAGCGTGATGTATAAGTATTGTAGTACGAGCCAGTGCGAATAAGATAAGTTTTTTGTTGGCTGCTCCAGAGAAGAAGCGCGGGGTTGGGTGGCGATTTGTCGTCTATTCGCAAAAGCTGTCAGCGAATTTGGGCATTAGTTAGAAAGGTGTTTCTGCTCTTTTAAGTAACTCAATGCTGTTGGAAGCACGATTAGTGAAGTTAAACACACTTTGAAACTTAATAGGAGAAATTAAAAAAAAATATATATTTATTACATTTATTAAATATTTTTGCTTGTCTGTTTCGGTATAAATATTGGAAAATATTGTTGGCATTGCTTTTAAATAAATTATACGCTACTTTTGTTAATAGTTTATGCTGATTTATTTCGAAACAATTCTAAATAGTTGGCGTAATATGCTTAAACCCTTAAATGTTTTGTTAAGTTGTTGTCAAATTAAAATACAGCTTAAATTTTGCAATTATAGCAAATCAATTAGTGCACGAATTAGTCGCCAAATTTCCACATGCAACATCAACAGCTATTTAATTTAATTTGCCCGCAAGCAATTTAACAGAAAATGTAAAAAATTATATAAATATGGCAACAATACGAAAAACTAAATTACATACCAACAAAAAAAATTATGATTAAACCATCAAAATGAAATCTGGCTAATTCTTATAAAAGCTGATTTGCCGCAAATTCATTTAATTGAGAAGGCAGCTGCAAAAATAATTTGCAAAGGCATTATAGTATATAAAATGCAATACGAATTCCAATTGAATTGATAGCCAATATCTAATTAAATGCACGCAACCGCAAACATTTACATGCCGACAGACACTGATAACAATTATCGAGACGACATTTTACTCATTACATTTTGTTATTTGTATCAATTACAAATTTCAACTAGGCTTTAGTAAAAATTCTTTTTAAATAAAATAAAAATGAAATAAAAATGTAAACGTTTTCAGCAACTGGTTTTACCTGCGTGAGCTTTGTTGACGTGTTTGTGTTAACTTGGCGCGCATGCATAATTTAGAGGCACACCATGCCACGCCCTACACCGAAATCATTGAAAGCCGCTTAGGTTGTGCAGTCGAGGTGGTTGCTTTGTTAAAACTACACACACACACACACACACACACACACACACACACACACACACACACACACACACACACACACACACACACACACACACACACACACACACAAAAACACTCACGCACACAGCTGCAGTTGTTGTATAACTCATACGCCACGTGGACCTAAGCCAAGTCCGGTATGCTCCCGCCCCGCCACATGTAAAGGATACTAGAGATGCGCTCTGCTTAAAATGTATGCTTTATTATTTGGAATAATTTTTACTTAAGCGCTAATTACAGCTAGTTTCATTATTATGCAATCCCATTTTGTATACATTTATCAAAAATACAAATAATTATGCTGTACAGTTTTAGAACGCCGCCGACTCTCCGCCCACATTTGCCTCTTTGATTGCCAGCGTCGTTTAGTTAGTTAATGCGTTTCGAATGCGCTTTAATTCTATATACAAGTTTGCCTTTGGCTCCTTGGCATTTACATGCTGTACTGATAGCGCACATTGGAGGCCAACTATATATAAAGAATTTTATTTATAAAGATTGTTTTTGATTGTGTTTTGTTAACGCACCTCAACGCCCACCAGACGGTCGTCGTAGTCGCTGCCCGCCTGCATGGCCAGCTTGGCCTGGGACTGCATGATGGCATCCGAGAGTGAATCCCGCTGATATGTAGAGGAGCCCAGCATGACGCCAGTGTTGCCATTGGCCGGCACCTTCAGGCGTGCCGTCTTGCTGCGACAAAAGAACTCCAGAATGGCGACCAGAACGGCGAGCAGCAAACCGCCAATCAATATATAATAGATGCCAGCCACATTGCTTAGGGAGAGCTCGTTGGCCGTCGAGGTCTCCTGGCTGTCCAGATTGGAGCTACACTCAGTTTTGCCTATCCACCATTTGTTGCGCAGCTTGATCAGCTCCCCGTTCTCCTCAAGCGACAGCACCGCCAAATTCAACCGGTGTCTAAGGTTAAGGTAAGGTGTGAGGAGTAAGGTAAGGAAGAAATGGCATGTTGAGCTGAGTTATTTAATCAATCACTTACCGCAATGGCGAATCGAGGGGCGTGGCTATGCCAAAGCCCTTGGTATCTATATTGCGACCCACTTTCATGGTGTCGCACGGCGCCCGCGCGTTAACATATTCATTCTTGGGCGACTCCACCAGGAGGGCGTACTTGCCCTTGGAGGTGCGCACACGTCGGATGCCCTCGTCGTAGGTGCGCACCGACAGTCGCGAATTGGTATTCAAGTAGTCCCACATCTTGGTATGCAAGCCAATCTTCGAGCGCTAAAACGGCACCGGTTATGCAATCGAATAGCGGTAAATGGTTTCCGTTCCCCCGCTCACCTGAAAGAAGTCCCAGGTGGAGCCGTGCAGCAGTGTGCCGTATTGTACATCGGTTTGCATGGCCAGATCCTCGGGCGATTTGATGGGCGCCACCATGCGCTCCACGGTCAGGAAGGCAGCCAAGTTGGCCGTATAGGATGAGATCAGGATGATGGTGAAGAACCACCAAACGGCGGCTGCAATCCGTCCGGCTATCGAAGGTGGCGACAAGTCGCAGCCCTGCTGCATAAAAGCGGCCAGCGAATACCAAAACGAGTTGAGCAAACTGAACTCGTTCTGGGGCAACGCTGCGGGCGGATGCTGCTCCTGCGGTTCCGGCAATTGGGCCCCGCCAATGATGCCTGGTGGCTGCTGTGCGGTGGCATCGTTCGCCGAGCGACGGACAATGCGCCACTCGTGTGGCGGCAGACGGCTGACGAAGTAGAGCACAATGCTGACGCCCACGTAGCTCAAGATGACGCTCATCTGAAGGGAAAAAAGAGAACTTAAGCACCAGCAGAGGACCTTTGAGAGGATTAGTTTTCTAGACATACCCAAATCTCCTGCGAGAGCGGATTGAGAAAGCTGAAGACACCTGGAGTTTGTTTCACCGGCTTTTTGATCATTATGGATATGCCCAGGGACATGAAGGGCTTGGTAAAGTCAATGACACGCTCCCGTTCCGCCGTAATTGTCATGGCGGCAATCGCAATGTCCGCTTCCTGAAAGCCACCAAGGATACAACGATACAAGGACACAACGAGAAAGGAGCCAGTTACAAAGTGTTGACAAGTGTTTTTCAGCCGTGTCGATTTCTGTTTCTTTCTTTATATTTCTCACCTTGCGCACCAGCTCACCCACCATGCCGTCCCAGCCGCCTGGCACAAACTGATTCTCGGCACCGTAGCTGCCATCCTGCACCAGACGCAGCTCAACTGGCGTTGCAAGAATATAAATGGAGAGCAATGCGTTCAGCTGAAGAGGTTCACAATTGGAAATGGGAACTCACATTTAATGCCCAGCTTGGCGGCAATCAGCTCAGCGAGATCCTTGCAATATCCCTCAAAGCGTTCGTTGCCAACCAGGTGCTGTCCATCGACAGCCTTATGCATTAGATATGGCTCCTCCAGCACACTGGTCACAATGTACGTGTGATTGCGTGTATAATCCCCACTGCCACTGGCTGATGATGAGCGCGAACTGGCGCCGTGACTGCGCTGCCTGTGGAACGGCAGGAAGCCAACATCGTCCCGCCATTCGGCCACCTGTTGCAGCGTGCTGTTCACCGACATCTCCACCACCTGCAAGGTGTAGTTGACGCGCCGGCCATCGTCATCAAAGCGTACGGCACCAGTTAATCCGTCGATTTCCACCTACAAAGCAACAATGTCAACAATGAGATTAGCTATGGGAATTGGGACGGGTTTTCAACAACCCAAATCCCATCCCCCCTCTAAAAACAACAACTAGAAAAAAATAACACTGCAATATCTATATCAGGAATTTCATCAAATATATACGCAGCATAGAAAGGATTTTGCGTTTGTTTAAGCATAATTTCTTTTTCATTTTTATACACAAATATTTGCAATCGGAAACTTTTATAAATTCAGTCCATCAGACAATTTGTTTGTAAGGCAAAAGTTTTGTATTATTTTACTTATACAATTGCAGAAGTTTGCTGTTTTCATTTTTCGCTTTTTTATACAAATGCAAACTCGATTGATTACATAATAAAACATTTTTGATCTTATTTCAACAACCATTTTTTTTTTTTCATTAACTGAATTCTTAAACATTTATTCTTGAATTCTTGAACAATTTCCGCTCGAATTTTGCGATTTAAAATGAATTCTTTAAAATTGTTTTACTTTAACATGCAAAAAAGAAATTTCATCAAAATGTTTGCTCCCGCACAAAAAAGCAAAAGTTTAACTCACCTTGCGCAGGACTCGTGATATCTTCTCGCCCTGCTCCCAGGGCGTGACCCAGCCCTTGGATGTGCTGCAGTCCAACAAGGCGCTCGATTCGTTCAGTGAATTGTTGGCGCCGGAGCCGCCCGCATGGCTACGCCGCTGCAGATGATTGGCACGGAACTGATCCGGTTTCTTGCGCAGAATGCGATTGAAGGCCTCGACAAGCACAAATACCGCATCGTACATGAGCGCCGCCTGTGCCTGCGGGATTAAAGGTTAGACAGTGTGTTATTCAGCGCGGAAGTGTTTGTTTGTGAGGTGAGTTTAATCTACTGGCGGCACATTTACCGAAATAGCTGGCATGTTGTTGCCGCCCGCTGTGCCGGGCCCACTTGCCGGCTCCAGGCGTTTCCGGCTGTCATGAAAATCACGCAAAGCGCGCCGATTTGTGTCCACAATGCGAAAGCCAGTGATGTTGATGGCTCCAAATTCGGCGACATCGCTCGCCCAGTGGCTGTCCATGACCTGCCGTGGAACCACAAACATAAAAAATTGAAGACAGCGCACAAAAGAAGGTAAGTCAGAAAGGATAACAAAGCCCAACGGATGCTGCCAATAATTGCTTATTAAAGGCGCACAGCGGGAATGTTTTTGGGCAGTTGAGCTGCCACCGAATTTGTTTTTTGGGGGGGCTTGTGCACTCACCAGGCCGCTGAGCAGATAATGATAGGTGCGTCGGCCGAGCTTTACGTCCCCCACATGCTGTATGATGATCTCTTTGGCCATTTCCGCCGGGCAGTCGAGCACGATGCGCTTTTTGCTGAACCGCCCCAAATCCTCCATCGTGTGCAAAAATTCAATGGCCATCGAAACGTTGGCGATGCGTTTGACCATTTGCACACGAAATGTTTCATTTCCGGGCTTCAGTTCTTGATAGATTTGCTGCAGGCGCAGTAAGCCTATGGTCGCCAAAGGGGGCGGGGCGAAAAAAAACAAACAAACAAAAAACAAACAAACAAACATATATAAGAGCCCGGTGGCGTATGAGTAATATTGAGTGCCACATAAGCCATATATGTATATGTACGTATGTGTGAGTGCGCGCGCGTGTTGTGGATGACAGAATGGCAATCAAAAGTAAAACGCCAGATAAACGCGATTTAAGAGATGAACTCAACTGTAGGCCCTACCAAAAAAAGGCAATCAAATATTTTATTAAAGAAATGCGCGGCATATTCATAAGAAATACTTGAAATCCCTGCGGGCAGCGTTGTGTGCTATTGGGATTGGGGGGACGGAAACTGTTTCAAAGTAGTTAAAACACAATATCTGATAACTTATTGACATATACACTACAGTTTCTGTTTAACTTAAATCTTATAAATAATTTAAACTTTTTATGTATATTAAGTTTACTCAAATTTTATATTCTGTATTCAGTTCTTACTGCTTCTTGTTGAATTTAGTATTGCAAATAACCATAAAAATTTCATTAGTATCGTTTTTTACCATCAACAACTGTTGAATCTTACTCATAACGGTTGAATATGATTTTATGATTTTGGCCAGGTTGATAGAAAAGAGTCAATACACTATAAAATGTTTATTTGTCTCTTAACTTTATTTGCTTGGCATATGTGTAGATTTTCGTTGTTGCTGTTGTTTTTGTTGTTTATTTGTTGTTGATAGCGGGTGTGTGTGACGCTCTCTGTCTGCTTATGAATACTTTATATACACACTCGAGTCACTCAGTCACACTCAATCACTACCTCGAACTCTCATGGCCAGGCCGCAAAAAACATTTTCACAAGCCATTTGTTGCTTGTCGTTGTTGTCGCAGATGTTGTTGTTGTTGCCGCCGTTGTTGTTATTGCCATTGATTTCGGGCTGCATGATTTGTTGGTATTGGCCACAAAACAAAAATAACAACAACAGCGGCAAGAACAACACCCACTCCAAACCAAAAGAGGAAACGGAAGTGCACAGACAATTGAAGTACTTTTTTGTGGCACGTTGGTAACATTTCAATAAATAGCGAAACTCGGCTCCCTCCCCCCTTTCGCCGCTACCTTGTCCTTCTAGCACTACCACAAAAAAGAGAGAAGAAAATAATAATAAAATTGGGTGCGTGCTGTTTGTTCAGCCATTTGGTTGCTGCTTCTGTTCTCGTTGCTGTTGCTGTTGTTGCTCTTGTTGTTGTTTGTGTGCGATGATGTTTTATTGAATGCTTCCTATGTAGTCGCGTATTGCTTTTTCTGCAACTTTTGTATTCATGAATGCGCCAAAAAATATGCTACCAATTTGTCGCCGTGTGCGATGTTCGTTTACCGAACAACAGCAGAAAGAGAGAAGAGCAGAAAAAAAACAGAACACATTGGCGATAACAGCGACAGTCCCGGTCTAGAGAGAAGAACAAAGCAATAACAACAAACTGCTGACAGCGGCATTAAAATATAAAGTCTCGCTGTGGTGCCTTTCGTTAACAATGTAAACGATGCCTGGCAACGTATATTGAGCTGAAGTCGGCCAAAATGCCAAAAACCCAACAATAACAACAAAAGCAACAGCAGCAGCAGCAGCAACTGTGGCAGAGCTGCTGCTGCTGCTGCGGCATTTCCTTTTCCTGCGCCGTATGCCAGCGGCAACAATGTCGGCCTACTTTTCGGCAAATGGCGCAAATATTAAAAAACGGCCAAAAATTTGTTCAAGCAGGCAGCAAGCAGCAGCAGCAGCAGCAAAAAGGGCCAAGCGCTGCCAGCAGTTGCATAAAGTCATAAATTTTATTTCACACAGAGTCATTAACACATGACACACACACTTACACACACTAGCAAAGACACACACACACACAATGGCAGCATCAGCGCCATAACGACAGCCTGTGTGAACTCATTACAAAAGGCGCAAAAAGGCGTCGGCATAAAAATGTTCAAATAATACACGCAGAAATCACTGCGGCGTGTACGTAATATCATATGAAAGTTTTACACAGCTCCAAGTCGTTCGGCTGTCTGCCATTGTGTGTTAAAGAATACACATGTGTATTACGAGTGTGTGTGCGTGTGTGTGCATGTGTGTGATCTCTCTCTTTCTGCCATGCCTGCCTTGATGTCTTCATCTTTGGCCGTAATTGCTGTCGTCGTCGGCATCGCACGTAGACTGCAGGAAATTGCTTTGAAATAAATTTCAATACAACAACAACGGCTAAAGAACACACCAGCAGCAGCAGCAGCAGCCTACGACAACAACAGCAGCAAGAACATTATGTGGCGTTGTAGCTAAAACTCAGCCATATGTGTACAGGCAGTCCGTCTGTCCTCGGTCCACGTGTCCCTACTCAAGCAGCCGAGGCACTTCTAAGCACTTGAGAGCACTCAGGCCTCAGCCTGTCTGTCTGCCTGCCTGTCTGTGCGTCTGTCCGTCTGGCTGCGCGTCCTTTTACTTTTACTTTTAGCAAAAGACGCGGCCTCTTTGTGCCGCTTATTTAATTACATATTAGCAAAAAAGAAAACTGTAGGCAAAAAAAAAAGAAGAGAAGCAGCATCTGAAGCAGCTCTGTTAAGTGGCAGAAGCACAAGGATATTATAGACATGTGTTTGATGTTTGATTTTCTATTTGCATTCGCGCGGGCGAAAGAGAGATCCGGGCGAGAAAGGGTGCGAGAGATTGCCCAAGCACAACAAAGCTTAGTAAAGCCAAGCTTACTTGGAATTCATTTAACCAAGTTCCTTTAAATTCTATACATATTTTGCTTGGCCTTCGGTTAGACCTAATCCGAAATTCGTTGAATGCTTAATCTTAAGTAAATTGTATTAAGAAACCTTTTTTCTAAGGCATATTTTATGTACACATATACCACGCAATTTCACTAAAAGTTCATTTGCAAAAGCCCTGCAGCGGGTATCGTTTTTTTCTCATAAATAAATAAATAAATAATTATTGCAAATGTATATCTAGGTTGTTGCTTTACTTCACAACTTAACACAATTTTACAGAAAATATTTTTTCATGTTTCAAATAACATTTTGATAATAGCTTATTAACAAACTAAATGAGCTTCTTTGAAATTTTGACATCTTTCTATAAAGTTCTTTTCTGAAAAAAACAAAAACGTAGCTAATTTTACGAATTAATCTCAATTAATTGGCATTGTTTTGAAGCAGCCCTTGTTCAAATAAATACAACAGAAATGTCAAACACTCAACAATAGCAACAACAACAAAAGGTAATAACAACAACAACAACAAAAAAGTGGGGGCCGCCCATTGGCGCCCCATTTGTTTAGCGCTAACGAAAGCGAAAATGGAATGAAATCAAAATACACGCAGTAAACAATGGGATAATGTAGCCGCCCCGTTGGCCGCCCCTTGATTATCTCATACTCACCATCATGCGAATCATATAGATAAATAATGCTTTGCCAGCCGTAGTACTGTATGGTATCAATAATTGCCTGATGATAATCCGGACGCATGCTGATTGCGAAATCCAACAGACCCGATGACGGGGTAAGCACCTAAAAGTATGCAAAACAAAGCGATCCATGAGTGGAACAACAGCTCTCAGTTGGATAAACTGTAAGGGGTGCAGTGAGGGATGCGGGGGGATAGGGAATTCCACCCCCCAGAGCCTAACAATGTAATGTGTACGCTACATGAAGCAATAATAAAATGAAACGCGTTTCCGCTTTGACGCTGCCAGCGACAGGCTGTGGGGACATACGAGAAGCCCACGGAGACGATGACGGGGGGCGGGAGGGCGAGGGCGAGGGCGAGGGACATGTAAGTCCTGCCTTTTGCCTGGCAGCCAAGTAAGTTAGTGCGAGTATATACACGATATGTATATGGTACAACAAGAGATATGTACACAGAGACCCGTTTCCGTTTAGCTGTATACACACGCACACACACACACACACACACACACACACACACAGACAGCTGCCTGAAGGCGCACGCAAATGCGCAGTCAATGTGTGAGGCACACAGAGAGAGTCGCCGCTGCTGCTGCTGCTGCTTGCTGCTTGCCGACGCCATATCTTGATTTATAGTGATTGAAATAAAAGAGGCCAAGAGCGCATCATAAATTTTTTTGCGCTCAGTGTAGAGCTGTGTGGAGCGCGCATCGGGGGCGCTCGTTTGGCATTGTCTTCCGGCTGCGGCTCTTTGGGCTCTTTGGCTTTTCTGTTTTGTGAAGTGCCAGGCACAGTGACAACAACAGCGCCACAACAACAACAACAATAACCAGCAGTAGCAACAGCAGCAGCAACAGCAACAGCAACAACAAGTCGCCAGTGTTGTTGGTAGTAAATTTTCTTCAAATTACAATTATTATGATTTGTGCTTTGCTTTTGATTTAGAGCAGCGTCTGGCAGCCACAACAACAGCTGTGTGTGTGTTTGAGTGTGTGTGTGCTTATAGCCACTTTGTGCGATGGCTTCATTTTTATAAACTCTAGCTGTATGTGTGTGTTTGTGTCCCCACTTGGCTACCCCTAAGTGGCAGAAATGCAGCTTGATGTTTAAATTAGAAATGTGGCAACAGCTCAGTCCCCCTTACCACCCCGCCCCCCTAGTCCCATTCAATACACACCATAAACTGCAGCTTAAGCTGTTAAGTGAGCTGGATGAAAAGTTATGGCCGGCAGCTAAGAAAAATGTCCAACTCAACGCAGAAAATGCACTTCAAGTTTTATGGCTCAATCGGAGCCTTTTCAATTGGTATATTGAAGTGTTTCGTGTTTTTGGGTTTGTCAGCCATAATTGCTATACTACCATCAAACTACAACATATTGACCCAAATTAAATGGATTGAAATTTCACAGTCTGTTGCCATAAACACACACACACAAACACATACACACACATACACAATATGTACACAAATGTGTGTTGACGGAAAAGTTGTTCAATCTGTTTTCGGCTGAAATGGAACTCGTTTTTATTTGCATTTGGCATTTTGGCTAGCATTGTAGAGAGTTCCGAGAATAATTGTTGTGGGGGCTGGTACTTTGATTGCTATCAGTCGGCTTCGTTTTGTTTACTATTTTTTTTTTTTTTTTCCCCCCCCCCCCCCCCCTTTTTGTTTCATTTATTTCAAATATGCAAATATCAATTTGTTTGCGGCTAAATTTGTTTCAATTGTGCCATATAATAATTTTCCATTTAACAGTTTGAGTTTAGGTCAGTTCATCGACTGTTCAGCTGAGTTGTTTCCCAGGCTAAATAAAACAAAATGATTTTAATTTAATATTCTATTGCCTGACATCTGTAAAAATATTTCCTAATTGACTTTTTGAGTACACAAACAAAACACAAAGATTTCTTTGCCAAATCTCTTTCATAATTTTTTAATAACTCTGAAGTTGTGCAAAGCGGTTGAAGAATTTTATTGTTATTTGTTTAAGCTTTTTTATTTTTATATATATATACATAGAAGTGGTCTCAAACTGAACTTGATCTTAACTTTGTTAATCAAATTTGGCTATAACATTCCGTTGCTTGACATTAGCTGAAATATTTGTTAATTGACTTTTCGAGCATATAAATAACACAAAACATTCTTTGCCAATATATTATTTGGTTTATTTTTTTCGTTTGTGTGGACGTTCCCAAAGCTGATGAAGAGCTTTAATTATAATTTCTCCTACACACACAAAAACATTCCACACACACACACACATTCCACATATTCTCTTTGTTTCATTACGAACTTTGCCCTCTTTCCCGAGCCCGCTCGGAACTTTATTACACACACACGTTTAGAAATGTGAATACGTGTATATATGTGTGAGTGTGTGTGTGTTACTTAGTTTATTGACTCGCATCTGTGCTCATAGCATGACTCTCTTTGGCTCGAAAGAAAGACGTGGGTGTGGTGTTGTGGTGGGGGGGGGGGGGGGGGGGGGGGGGGGGGGGGGGGGGGGGGGGGTGGGGTGTTAGGTGGTTCTCTTTGCAACTTACCTTTTCCGGAAACCAGGGCGTCACGAATGGCATTTGGAACGTATTCGAATAGGAGTGCAATGTGTCAAAGGAGTCCGGCGATACGGCGCCCAGCATTGAGTAGACTCCGCGCGAGAATTGATTGCAAACTGCAGGTTAAGGCAATAAATTCGTATTTTTTTGTTTGGCAAAGTGAGAAAAGCGAGAAAATAAGTGAGAAAACGCGACAGGACAACAGTTACAGCGGTTGGTACACTCGAGTTGGAATTGGATTGGGGTAGGTCGCCAATGGGGGGTGTGCGTGTATTTGTATTTGTATGGGTGCAGTGTCTAGGTCGTGATGTAAATGAATGTGCGCAATTAAACGCTGCTGGGGTAGCTGGCAGAGGATAGTGGAGGGCGGGTAGCGGTTGGGGAGGTGGTGCAATTTTCAATAAAAATGCGCATAATTAATGCGGACAAGTGCTGTGGATGTTGGTGGAGGAGAGGTGGAGAAAGAGGCAACAGTTGAGTGGTTTCACTTTATTGTATTTGTTTTGCTTTGTTTTGCGGGCGTGTGCGTGATGGGAAGTTGTGCGGGTGGAGTAACGGGGGGGAGGGGTTGGGGGAAGGCAACACCTACTCAAGCGCGATAATTTGAATGCATCCGCCGTATTGATGACATCAACGTACGCCTGCAGCTCAAAGCGTCGCGCACTGACATTCAGATTGTGATTGAGCATTGCATATTTAAAGGCTGATTGCACATCGTCCGTGCCCTGCTCGAAGATGGCGCCTGTGGGTATGAAAATGGCGTGAAAAGAGAAATAGAAGAGAGAAGAGTAAGATAGTTAGAGAATATAGTTGAATATTTTTGCTTCGTTAAATATTTAGGCGGCTTTTGACACAGTCCTCTAAATATTAAACGAAAGCGCACTGAATAAATATTTACACAAATGATAGTATAACACACAAGGCACACACACACACACACACACAGGTACTCTAATGCCGAACGAAGTGTTGATGCAGCAATTTTGCACGCTGCGCTTTTGCCTGGCTGACAGAAGGCAGATGGCAGGAGGTAACAGGTAACAGGCAACACCAAGCACCAGTTACCAGTTACCAGGCACAAGCTGAGCCGCAGAAATGGCAACCGGAGCTGGTGTCCCGGAGTCCTGCAACAGGAGCAGGTGAATGGCTTCGTGCGCCAAAGCCAAAGCCAGTCAGCATGACTGTCACATTAGCACAGCAAGCAGCACAGTCAAGCACACACACACACACACACACTCACACATACAATCACTCACACATGCACAGCCCAAAATGACTGCAGGCGCTGTGACTGAGGCGCCACGGCGTAATAAAAAATAAAGCAGCAAAGCGCAATAAAAAAAACAAAAAAAAAACCATACACACAAAATACAATTTTGTTAAAAAAAAGTGCAGAAAATAACGTTAAATTGTATTGCTGCTTGTGTTCCTGTCAGCTATTTCGCCACGGTTTCAATTATTTTTATATGGCGTTTGTAAATTATGCAAATGGAATTGATTGGAATTCATCAATAAAATTGTTGAATCACTTAAGACCGTTGAGTATACAAGTGAAAGTAAACAAAATAAAAATAATATTGAAATATTGTTAATATTAAAAATATAAATTATAATCAAAACATGTTTGGTTTTCTCTATCTCTTTAAAATTTTAAACAGTATAAAAATATTCAAAATGATAAACAAATATATAATTTTTGTGTTATTTATTGAATTTTATTTTAACTGCAATTTATTTTCAATTTAAATTTCATGAATAATGCTTACAAATTAAAAAATAATAAAAGTTGTTCGTTCGGTTCGAGAAAATGAAAAAATCTGGCAAAATTTTAGAATGTAAAAAAAATCTAACTAAAAAATTCAATAAAGCCCTGCGACCATTTTCGCTTTTTTGTCAATTTTCTGTGAAGAAAATGTACTTTTAACTGTTATATCCGTACGGTGCTGGCTTGCTCGTCTATTTTCGAGGAATTCTAATTGGAAACAGAAATGGATTGCAGGAACACACATTCTATTCTGTGTGCACGTGTGCGGTATGCCTGGCTGAATTCACAGAAATACAATCACACCCATAACCATTGCCATTACACATTGTAGCTAAACTCTAGCGACAACTGCAGCAAGTCCTTTTGGTCCTGCTCCGCCCGCTGCTGCTGGCTCCTGGTTGCGCCTCGGGCGTTGCTTTTGATACTCACCTAATGGTATTTTCTCGGTTAACGATGCAGATTGTTGCTGCTGCTGCTGCTGCAGCTGCTGCTGTTGTTGTTGCTGTTGCTGCTGAGCTGCGCTAAATTCCAGCAAGCAAATGCTGCCAGCGCACATTAAATGTAAATATGCCAAGAATTTTAGCCTCGAATGCATTTTGTATTGCTATTTGCTATTTGCCGTTGTTGCGTTCGTTACAAATTCGGTGAGAATTTTCCACTTGTAATTTTTGTTGTTGTTGCTGTTTTCTTTTTCTTTTTGCTGATTGGTTGGTTTGTTTATTGAAAGTGCATGTTTTTTATAAGCTTTCGGGTATTTATTACCTCAATGTGTTGGCTTGTGGCAGCGTGTCTAAATTAGTTGCCTACTTTTGAGCGCGTTGCGTATTAGGAAGAGTTTTGAAAGATTTGTTTATTTTATTGCGTTAATTAATTAGCTATGCTTAATTTATAATTAGTTGATACGTTGAGCTTTTTTCGGAGTAATTAATTTAATTTATTGATGTGTAATTTATGTATTATGTATTATTAGTTAGTTTTAAAGTTGATTAACTGCTTAGACTAATAATTTTAATTAGTTTAATTTAATTTAATTTAATTTCAATTAATCTAGCTATGTCGCTGCAGAAGTCCACTCAGTGAGTTCCTTGTGGCGCACTTTAAGTCTTGAGCACGCTTGACTTTAACTGGAAGCACGCGCTGCCCTCAACCCTCGAGCGAATCATTCGTTGGCCTCACGCACACACCCTTACCACGGGCAACACACGCACACGTACACGCACACACACACACACACGGAGACGGAGACGCACAGGAACAGAAGCTGGAGTCTGCTCTGCAGTCACTTCCTTTATCCGCGCACATGAACCAAACGGCAACGCGTTGTAATCAGCACTAAAAACGTCTAAGCTGGCCAGTAACTTGAGACCCAGCGTCATGGTGCGGCGACAACGCAACTTTGTCGCTTTGTCGCCCCGTTACAACACGCTCTCATTTCGCCGACTCTCTCACGTCAGCTGGATGCTGGCTGCTGCGCTCTTTGTACTAAAAGCATACTCACGCATTATTTGCTCTCGCGTGCTCTCGTTTGTGAGCGCTCTCTCTGTAGCGTTCTCTCTCTTGTCTGCACAGTGCTTCGGCATAGCCAATTACTGACCTACTACGCGCTTAGGACTACGCAAGTTGCAAATTTTTGTTGTTGTTGTTGTTGTTGCGTCTGCTGATGTTGTTGGTAAATTGTTTGTTTACGTTCTGCATTGCATTTTTGGCTGCATAATTGATACGGAGAACAGCAACAAGAAAGGCAACAACTGCAGGCGGCCTCTGCTGCTCGATTGCGTTTAAATCGTTATTCCCCCCAGCCTGCCGCCTAACGGGCACAACATTTTTTCGCAGCTTTTTTCTATTCATTTTTTAGCCATTTTGTTTGGTTTGTTTGTGTGTGTGTGTGTGTGTGTCTTTTGCCGGTAATTACTAACGATGCCGTGACAATCCTTTTAACAAATCTCATTAGGCTGTCAATTACGTGCCATTGCCGTTAGTTCGCACTGTAATGAAATCTCATTAATCGACTGGAATTTCTCAAAACAAACTTAAGTGCGAGGCAGGCGCCAGGCGCCACGCCCACTGGCGCCTTGCATATTGTCGAGGACGTGGCGTACGATTCCATCATAATCTGTAATTAGTTTATAATGCGCACAGGAAGCGCTCGCAAAAAGCAGGAAGAGAACAAAGTGCCAGCCAGCCAGCCAGGACAATGCCGTGCGGCGAACATTTGAACTTAACCTACAGTAAACTGCGCTTAACTACAACAACAACCAGCCAAAATAATGAGCGTAGCAGATCAAGTGAGGTAAGGGGGTGGGGGCTGGGAGGTGGGAGGTGGTGGAGTGTTCGGCGTCCGGGCAACAACAAATGAGCAAAGTCAAGCCAATAAACATAAAAGTTAATGGCAAAATTTTTTAATTAAGAAAATCAATGAATATTTTTTTTCATGATTTCATTTTAACATTATGGCCATCGCTTCTCTTTTTTTTTCAGCTCCTTTCATTTTGCCTTCTTTATGGGCAGCGATTTTAATGCTCGTTAATAGGTTTTTACAACTTTCATATGCAGTTTGTAACATATTATTTAGAGAGGAAGCGAGACAGAGAGAGGGCTTAAAAGCTAATGTAACTCTTGGTTACTTTGATCATTTCAGTCTTTCATAATCTCTCTCATTTTGCTTTTTAAGCATTTTAATAAATGCTTCCTTTATACAATTAACATACATTATATGAGATTAAATATACAGAGCTTTTATCCCCTATTATATTGAGGTTCAAAATTATACCTTAAATATAGATTTAGTTGCACAGTTACTAACTGAAGCGTTCAAAATCTATGCAGAAAATCAGAACAGCTCTTTAACTTGTTGGCGTCAACGGAAAGCAAATAAACAAGCAAACTAACAAACTATCAACAACATGGCAAATAAATGAATAAATGCGCAAACAACAATATACTTTCATATCATAATTAAATTTGTCTCCCATTTCATTCTTACGCCGTCCAGCTGGGACCGTGCAATTGACAATTTACAAAAAGCGAAAATCAAAAGTTTTGTTTTTTTGTGCAATTATTTAATGCAAACTCCAATAAAATTTTAATTGCTCTTTTTCATAAATATGTAAATTGAAAAGTGCGTATTTTTTTGTGAGTTCCCCCTCTGCGGGGGGTGGTTGCTGGAGGGCTTCGCTAATTATTTACAATTAAAATTTATGCGGCTGCCTAAATCAACAAACTAAATCGTTTAATTAAAAAGCCGCGAGCACACAAATGAAACAACAAAATCAACAATAGTAACAGAAACAACAGCACTAACAACAACAGCAACAACAACAACAACAACAACAGGCAAGAACAACAAACTGATATTGCTTGAAGCCGCAACAAAATCAGAGCCGCAAGTACAAAGATAAATAAGTGGCATTGTCGGTTTCATTTCCGGTTGTTGCATTTGCATTCAAATGGCTCTGTAACTGTGCTTGTGTGTGTGTCTGTGTGTGTGTTTGTGTATGTGTGTGTGTGCTTGTAAGCGGTATATAAGCACATTTCCAACTGCTTTTTAGATTTAAGCGCCGCGCAGCTAAAAGCACAAAAATAAAGCAATAAAAAGCAGCACGCCACAAGAAAAGTAAAAGAAGAAGAGAAATTTGCCGCAACGACGAGGGGCGCCACTTCGTACAGTTACTAGCAGCTGTCGTTTCCGTCCACCCGCTGCTGCTGCTGCTGCTGCTGTGACTTAGCCTCGACTGTCTTTCAGTTTCTCACTTCATCAGTTACGCCAAAAAGGAGACTCTGCAATAAATTTCGCTGATTGCTTCCGCTCTTTGGCCGCCATCCTCGACTAGGAGTCTAACCTCGACTCCGATTCGGCCGACTGGCTCATTTTTTATGCCGCTTGATAAAGTAATATCCGTTTTAGGTATATACTTTGTTTTGGGCCGCTACGCGACTAAGCCCCGCTCTACCCATAACTTGGCTATTTGATACCCTGTAGCGCAGTGCATAAATTAACAAGTGCAGCCAGCGCGCTTATATCGAATTAAGTTTCATTTTGGGCCACATCAGGCCACAAATAGCGCAGCCCATGAATGTTAACTGAGCGCATAAATTAAAGGGTATTAAATTCATTTGTGGGCGCTGCAAGTAATGTGCCAAACTTTTATGCTATAATTTGGTCACAACGAGCTGCAACGCAGATTTGTGGCCTTGCGACGGCCCATGGAGCGTATGCGTCATATCAGAGCACGCATACGCTGTGTGGGTCAATGCTGATGGTAGATCCTGAATGCTGCTGCTATACAAGGCCCCCCCCCCCCCCCACAAAACTGGTGTGTGTGTGTGTTTGAGTTTGTGTGTGTGTGTGTGTGTGTGTGTAATTGAAACTTCCGCTTTGGTCAGTTAGCGCAATTTAGCAAGCTGCAAAAAAGTTAGATACGGCTGAAGTAACAGGCAAAGTGCAAAGTCCATTGCAGCTACTTGGCTTTCATTTCAATTTAAACTTTAAAAAGCCAACACACAAGTGTGCGTGTGCGTGTGTGTTTGTGGCCGTGTGCAGCCACATGTAGAAATGAAAATTATTTAAAATGATTTATTTCACAACAATTTTCATTAGGCGACCAACTGCATTGCAGGTTTGTCCTCTCCGCCATGTTACGCCACGCCCCGTTCCCTGGTTGCGCCGTGCACTAATTCACTTTTGCTGATTTTTCTACAAAATATGCGAGTGCGAATGCGCTGCCTTGAGTTGAGTTGAAGCCTTGGCAAACGAGGGTCCCTGCTTGGGGTATGTGGCACTAGCGGGCTTTCATACATGTTTCATATGAAATAATTATATATGCGGTCAACCGCCTGGCTGCAGGCAGTGCAGCATCAGCCTGACCAACCATCCTCCCCCCCCCTCCCCCCACCCTTCCCTTCTCATACTTCAAGCGTATCACAACTGACCCCTTCATCCCTATGCAATTTGCTTTTCGCTTAGCCAATGGCACACACTAAAAAAAAATTATTATATAAAAATGTTGCAACAAAAAATAAAAAAAAAATATATGGTAAAATTGCTGCAAAATGTGCTACTGCTACATGTCCCGTGTTTCGTGTTCCGTGGCGACTGCTGCATAACTTTTGGGGAAATTTGACTCTAGGGCGCCGCTGCCACGCCCCCAACGCCCAGCCCAACACAGCGCTGGCCACTGTCAGCGTCTGTGCGCAAAAATTAGTAGAAAAGAAGAAACATGGCAAAAAACTGTTTGGTAAAAGCAACTTGAAAAAGGTTAACAAGCGGCAGAGTGCCGTGGCCGCCCAGTTGCGCTGCTCTGGGAATGGCCCAACAACAAAAAGAAGTTATAATTTTTGGCAGGCAAGTGCAGCAACAGCAACAACAACAGCAACAACAACAGTAACTACAAAAGGGAACGTTAATGAAAAGCAAGCGTGAAATAAAATCATAAATTTTGCAGCGCTTGCACGGCACGACAAGCAGTGGAAAATGACAGTGTGTAATTGTGTGTATGTGTGTGTAGTGTGTAGTGTAGAGTGTAGTGTATGGTTGTTATTTTTGTTTTGCATTTGTATACGTGTTAGGAAGAGAGCTTGGACAGACTTGTGCTGGGACAAGTGCATTTGCGGTGTGCCCCCAAATGTATGCCACATTAATGCTGAGAGTGGAAAGATCTCTGTGGGTGTCAAAGCGGGTGTGGGTGTGGGTGTGGCTGTCCGTGTGAGTGGCTCGACATTAACTGACAACACAGTCCAGCATCTAGACTAAACTTGGCCAACAGTGGTCAGCTTAGTGTGTAACTAAGTGTGTGCGTTGGTTTTACCTAACTTAGCAGCTGCGACGGAAGCAAAAGTGCTCCCAAACATCTGTTCTGGGAAATGGACACAACAACCAAGGAGTCGTGTTGATGCTACTTAACTTGCCTTGGGATAAGGCATAAGAGAATTTGCTAAGCCATTTTGTATTTTGACCAAGCAACCACAGATTTTTTTATTTTATTAAAAAATATTTAAAGAAAATTTGTGTTAACGAAAGATGCTTCAAAATTGTTACAGTTTTGTAAAATTAAAATTTTTTAAATAGTAATAATAAATTTAGATTTCTGGGAATGTGTTGAGATTAAATTTAAGCTATTTTATTGCAAACATATTATTTTAAATTCAAATGGTAAGAAAATAGGAAATAAACAAAAGTTAAAAGCATATTCAATTTAAGGAACTAAAAAAGTCATTCCACATAAAAGTCGAATTGGTTTTGACCAATTTAAGGCTGCCAAAAAGCTAAAGCATTATAAATTAAGCTTTACCGAAAGCTTTTTCACGTTTACAAGAGGTTTGCAACTTGGCTAACCACATAATACAAAGCTTTTCAGCTTTCAAAAAGCTTTCTGTTAAGTTTAACAGTGAAGATTGTCTGCTGTTAAGTGAAAAGAAAATTATTGTTTTTTTTAGAAAATTGTGTACATACTTTATTTAACTACTTTTTGTTAAATGAACTTTGCATTTTTATGGATGTAAGGGCGCTAAAAATTTACCGAGTAAGTCGAAGAACATTTCGCAACACAGGAGTAAATTATTTGGAATTGAGATATCTTAAAATTAGGCGCTGCATTTGCATTCACATTTTTTAACTAATAAAATGCACAATTCTGTTAACAATTTTAATGGATGCTTGTTCGTGTTGATATTGACATTAGTATTTGACTATATGATTAATGCTAATCTGATTGTTTTCTCTCAATGTGATTTTTGCTATAGCACTTCGTAACAGGAGTTAAAGCCGAAAAACGGAGCAACAGCAACAAATTTATAATTAAAAACTCTTTTTTCGTAAATTCCATTTTCGATATGAGTACAACAATTGAAATTACACTCACACTGACACACACAAACACACAAACATACACACACACACACACACACACACACATACACAAACAATTTTTGCTATGAACGGCTCAAAACTCGCAATTTGCACTATTTTTACGATTTATCAATTGATGATTGATTAATTAATATAAATACATACAGTAAGTATTTATATGTATTTTTATATAGAATTTGTGTGGTTTCTTTTTCTGTTTATAGATCAGTGATAAATGCTTATCAGTATGTTGTATTTTTAAACCTATAGGTAAGTAATTTGTATGTATTTTGTATTTCGTTTTTCTTTTTTTGGTTTTTGTTTTTTGAGTCCAGCTACAAAACGTTGCATAAAGTTTGTATAAAAGTTGTTCATTTGGTTTTCCTGTTTTCTTCATGTTTAGTTAGTATTTGTTTTCTTTTTTTTCATATATATTCTTGACTAGTAAATACAAAAAACCAAACAATCTGTTGGCGACGACAATTAAACCTACATTCGCTATATAATAATAATAACTATATAATTTATACTCTATATAGAATATTGTATATAGTTTGTTAGAAACAGCTGCTATAAAATCACTGCCAGCCTCGGCGCCAGCATTTTTTGGTAACTGACTGCCCGATGAGACTAACAATCAGAATAACTATATATATCTATATATATATCCACATATATATGCACACATATATGTAAGTCATAAGCGCTATTTTTCGTTAATGCAAGAAGTCTATGTGGGATCGTCGCGTTGCCTCAATCGAAGATGCAGACAAACACGCGCAGGCAGTTGATGCCCACCTTCTCCCAGCAGCCCTCCTCCGTGGAGCGATCCTCGTTGGCCAGACGCATCTTCTTTGGATAATTCTTGCGGCTGCTGCGATCGCTCAGATATACCGGCATTAGGGCGTATTCAGCGCGTGGCGTGCGAAACTTCTCCATCAACTCCGATTGCTGATCCGTGAGGTTCTTAAGTTTTTTGCCTGCACGAATGAGAGAATATATATCAGTATAACATTTCTGTAAGCATGCCAACTCCCATCTCTGACAAAATATCAACAACAACGAGATTCCTAGACAACAGCTTAAGTAAACAACAACAAATGTGGCGAAAGCGAATTCGCAGCCTGCGAAAAGAAAAGAGGAAGCACACTGATGACGGCAAAAGAAAAGAGTTACAGTTCGGCTGAAGTTAACAACAACAAATGTGGCGAAAGCGAATTCGCAAGCCTACGAAAAGAAAAGAGGAAGCACTCTGATGACGGCGAAATAAAACAGTTACAGTTCGGCCTTTGACGTGATGGGTTGTGAGAGCTGTTGCTCAAACGAGATCTAACGACGAAATCACTTGTAACTTTAAATCTTACAATTATCTTTGTATATATACAGAATAAACTCACCGTCTAGCGCATCACTGATCAGCGATGTTTCCAGCTGCGGCAGCAGCTCGATGCGCTCGCAGCAGCGTCGAAACTCGGCGGCCGTCATCCGGAGGTAGCGCGGCGTCAGGCAGAGCGGGCCGAGCACCATGCGGCGATTGTCGGGCGTGGGATCGAGATTCTTGCGCGCACACTCCGCGAGACTCCACTTGGCCAGGCACTCGAACAGCGTCACCTCGGAGCGCAGCTGCAGCGTGTCGCGCTTGACGAGCGTCTCCAGCTCCTCGAAGCGCAGCTCGTTTATCGCCTCCGTGGTGAGCTGCAGCTCGGCGTGCATGTCGATCAGCTGGAGCGTATTGTGCAGCAGCGCCACGCAATACTCCTCGGTGGTAAACGGATTCGGATTGGGTATGAGATTATCCTGGGCGCCATCCCCGTCGGCGCCATTTTCATTCGATTGTGCGCGCATCGAGGCCGCCTTCGCATTGGAAGCCTGCTTCCGCGCCAGCTGCTGTGCGTTCTCCTGGGTGGTGTTCATCGTCTGGCGTTGGTTGGTCAGCGCTATGCCCTGGTAGAACCACAGCACCTTGTATATGTCCAGAACGGTGGCACTCGAAATGCAGAGATCAAGTTCACGAATGCAGTAAATAACCTTTTAAGAATTTAATTGAATTAATTTAATTAAGTTCAAAATCTCTATTTTAACTAACCAAATCGGGCACATCGAAGCGATCCGCCAGTTGTAATATCTTCAGCAGATGCAGATGGTCACGATAGCGTATGAAATGCTTTTCCATATAGCGAACGATCAGCTCGAAATCGTTCTTGTCCACATTGGATATCTGAAAATGATTATCGCTCTTCCGACCGCTGTTCGGCCCGGCGCGTATTAACTTGGCCAATTCGACGCTGCGCTCCAGCACCGACCTCCGCTCGCAGCGTATCATATACCGATCATCGCCGTTGACCACAATGAAGTCGATGTACGGATTCACAATAATGGGCACTCCCGTATAAATGTTGGTCTGGCCACGTGCATAAGGTGGCGGCACCACCATGTGAGCGGGCGGCGCACTTGGCGCCGGTGCGCTCTGTATGGCATCCACATGGTGGCCATCGGGACCAAGGCCGAAGGGCAGGACCATGCTACGGCTTGAGGTTGCTTTAAGGTCGTTGTTGTTGTTGTCAGCTGTTTTGTTTATGTTTTTGTTGGAGTTGTTGTTGGTGTCGGGCTCTGGCTGCTGAGACGCTGTGTCCGTCTCCCTGTCGCGTACTTGCAGCGCCTTGTGCACCAAAGCGCCCACTAGCGGCAGCTTCGTGGTGCGCTCCGTCCTGGTCAGCTGCTGCTCCAAGTGGCCGGGAAAGCTGCGCTGGCGATTCTTGTTGCCAGGTCGCTTTGTGGGCAACTGCAATAACAAACGAGAAGAGACAGAAATAGATTAGCTTATAAGAAATATACGAATATAGTGCACATCAATTTGCTAAGAATTTCTTAAGCATACAAATGTGTCTTATCTATGCCCATAACTTTTAGCTAATCTTGCAGTTCATTTTTATTTATCTTTACTCCGTTTCCTTCGGCAATTAAAGAAAGCAACTTTAGAGGGGAACCACCAACATCTATGATGACTCCTTGGCTATCCATATTTTGCCATATGTCGCAATCTTTTAACAGCACGATATATCAGCCATATTAACAACTAATGACAAGTGATTTACCCACTTTTACCTTATCGCTGTGGCTTTATCTTTCGATTGCTACACTTGAGCACATAAATCGTTTAATATTCGTTTATGGGCTTAATCGCTGATTCTTCCACGCGACTGTAAATTAAGTCATTTGAACTAGGCGACGAAATTTTGAAAATTTTCGCAAGGCTTGAGGTCAATCGATTTCAAAAACATTTGATCGTTTGATTGCCGACAACTTGGTTGCAATTCATCACAGGCTGGCCATAACTCATGTGGCCCGTATCAAAACGGTAAACGGTCGGAATCACCAGCGCGTGACAGCCCATAAATTCTATAATGCCCCCGAAAATATCAACGATAGTGTCCGAAAATTAGACGCAGTGCTACCTGAAATTAAGAGCACCCCAAGGCGGGCAGCTTAAATTTCACGTCAACTAGTCTTAGGTTCTAAGCTACCGCAGCCATCCCACATGGCCTATGGTTAGCACTCAAAGAAATCCAATTGAACAAATCAATTTATTGGTAGATGCCCTAAATTTTATATGGAGTCATGTAAAGAAGCTGCTAGCAAAGAAACTTACCAGCAAAATTGTTTGTTCAAAAATTTTAAATATTTGAATTCATAAAAAGATTGAATGTATAAGAAATTCTCAGAGTTCTAGATTTATCGTATACCAGATTGTACACTGAGATTAGAGTTTCTGATTCTTGTTTAACAGAATGATATAGTATTGATTATATAGAAGCTACTGATAAGTACATCTATCTATCATCTATGTAGACCCTCGCATGTCGATGAAAAGGGTGCTTTGTTTGCCCTGTAGAACTGTCACCCAAAATCTAACGAGTTTTATTAAACCGCAATTTTATCGCAGTTTGATTCACATATGCCTGCTGTTTGTTGTTGTTGTTGTTGTTATTACTGCTTTGAGTACAATGCAAACAAAATTAATTATGGCACGCCATGATTGCAAAGAAGTTCGCAAAGCAATAAAAAAAAGAGTTCAAATATTATTAAATAAAATGAAATTGTATAGCAATATTTGAACAGTTGTAAGGAAGACAAAATGTGGACGGACGGCTAAAGCTGATGCGGGGTGTCGACACCAACGACATCAACATCGACATCAACAGCAACACAACGTGCTGCTCACCCCGCTCCCCTCCCTCCCTCCTCCTGGCTTGTGACCAGCTCGAGTCCCAAGACTTGTAATGCTCTATATTTTAAATATTTGCTCAGCAGAAAACATATAGATGAAGGCGACGTCTGTCGGGTGGGTGCAATAAAGAAATTATCGTATGCAAATAAATTTATAATGTTGAACGTTTTGTTATCTGCACAGCAACTGCCTCGCACTCTGCCCCTGCCCCTCCTCCTTCCGTTGCTGACCACAGTCTATTTTTATGTGTATCACAATGCATGAATTAACACCGTGTTCGTAGTCATATAATCTGAAGCCTTTGTCTTTGTTTATTGAAAATCTCCCCATGTGCGTCAGCCTTGACAGGCGTGGGCGGGTTTTTTGAACACCCGATTGCTCCGAAACTATCCAAAACTTATTTTCAATGGCGCGCACTTGAACCGTACCGGTGTATATCGGAAAATATATCTTCGACATACATATCAGGTTCTTGGCCATGCACTTCTTACATTTTATAGCTTTTGCTTATCACTGAAGGCTCTTGCCATCAATCAATCAAATGCGATTTATTTTCACTTGCCGCTGACTTTAGATTGTTCGTCTGTGTGTGTGTTTGTGTGACACATTTCAATAATTTAATTTATTGTGTTCCAATATTGAAGTTTTGTAATTGTTACGATTTTATTCGCACTATTCTTATGGTTGGGGTGTGAACCGCACGCGGCAAGCTTAGAACTTCGACTGCGCCGTTGGACGGAAACGCAGACGTTGACGCCGCTGAGGACGGCGACGTCGACGTCGACGTCAACTTACAGCAAAACAAATGCGACTTTAATGCAAACGCGTATCTCATAATAAGGCTTACGAATTTTGTAAAGTGTATTTTACAAAATATATTTGTGAATAAATTTGTTTTTAGTTATGACTAATTTTATTATATATATATAAACAATTCCCAACGTGAAAAATTTGAAGTAAAAGAAATTTGGTTTTGTTTTCATTTTTCAATCTTAACAGCTTTTATTGAATTTTTTATTATTGCGATAAAGCGAGATGAGCCCGCATTTCAGGGAGTTGCAAAAAAAGAAGGGAAATTATTTATAAAGCAAGAACCAGCAGATAATGCATGCAGAGTTTTTAGCGGAAACGGACTCGAGTGCTTCGCCTGCAAAGACGACGACTCAATTATCAATTTAATTTATTCCACAAACAGCAAACGGTAAATAAATGAAAAAAAAAATTTGTTCCAAAAAATAAATAAATAAGCAGCCACAATCAATGTTTGATTTTCAAATTAACAAACCGATTGCAGAGTAGAGGGATCTGGGCGTGGGCGTGGGCGTGGGCGTGTGTTTGATGTGGGTGTTGTTGCTGACACTTCGCTTCTTCTTCTTCTTCTGTGTGCTATGTGACAACTGTAATTGTTGTCGGCCGCCTTATTTGCAGACTAGTTATTTTATTGATAAGAGTATTTAGGCACAGTTTCGACTGTTAATGCGAATGCAATGACAACAGTAAAAGCAGCCAGCGGCGAAAAGTTCGAAATATCAGCAGCCAAGGTCGTGAAAAATCAGAAACGCATGAGAGCTGACGCTGCCTAAGTCGAAATGCATATTATCGAGGGCAGTTCGACAAATTGGCAAACTGAGTAAGTTAAACTCAAAATTATGGAAAACAAAAACGAAACTATAAAGGCCAGAAAAGCCAATAATGTTAGCTAAGACATTTAAAGCTAGCTAGTAGCTAGTTGTACTAGATCTATAAAGTGTTATCCAAATACAAACTCTGAGATCTTTAACATTAACTCGTTTCACTCTACTGTATTTATGTATTTGTTATCACTTGTCATATGACTCACACCCAGAACTTTACAAGCAGCCCCCGGCTTATTCAGCTCTAGTTATTGAGATGTTTACATATGACTATGATGGGTTGGGGCAGCTGTTGGGAGCTGTTGAATATGCGCTGCCTGCTAATGAATCGGGCCACGGAAGCCGCTGCGAAACAGCTAACAGTAAAAAAAATGTCGCGCTGTTTAACTCACGCTCCACCTTGACATTGGGCCCGGACTACGCCCCAGCTGAGCGGCAGGCTTTGCTGGCAACAGCAGCATCCTCCCCCCTCCTCCCGCCCTTTGTCTGTGTGTGTGTAAAATGCGAGCATATGGCGAGCATTAAAACCCGTTTACGATCGCATAATACTTACAATATCGTCATTATCATGAACACGTAGTAACAGATCAAATATTTGTATTCATAAGGAAAATTAATTAGCAAAGCGCGAAAAACAACAACAAAAAGCAGGAACAGTCAAAGATGAAAAGCTATTTAATTAGTTTAATTAAACATAATTATGCACAAGGCGGCAAAGCGTAAACAAATTCAACAGTATTTCTAAATAGCAGCCGCAACAAAGCAAACAAAAACAAACAAACAAAAACAGAGAACAAGAATCTTTGGAAAACGTTTAGCAAATTTCGAAAATGTGCCTAATGATCAATGGGACTGTTTATGTACCTGTAGCCGCACAGGGAGCCAAGAATTTTGGCGTCCAACAGACCCCAAAAATAAAACACTTGGCCAGCCAGTAAAGTTCAGCGTCTTTTTGGCCGAGTGCGATGGCCCAGAGCTCTATTTATAAAGCACTGCAGTCAAATATTGCCAAAAAACAAATAAATAAAATAAAAGAGAAAGTAAAAGCGACGCTAAATTCTAGAACTAATGGAGAGTCTCTGAAAATATATAAATATTTATTTATTTTTTAAATAAGTTAGATAATAATACGATTGCAAAGGGAAGCCGGGAGAGTTCAAATACAAGCCAATTTGCAATGCTCTTTAAGCGAGTTTATATATTAGCTTAAAATTTTCCTTAATTTGCATTCAGTCAAAACATATGCTTGTAGTTTTTTAAACGAGAAAATGAGGTCGGGAACTTTGAACCTCGCCTGCCCCGGTTGGTTGCATGACGAATTGTTCGAAGCCTGCAAAATGTTGGTGCACAGTGCGGTAATTTGATTTGCAACATTTGCCACAAAACAGTAACTATATTTTACTTCGACTGAGTCATGATAGATAACGCCCCAGTGAGGTGGGCGTGGCACGGCAGGATTTCACAACGGACTAATGACATCATGCCGGGCCGATTTGATTGAGTCTCCCCACACACTTGAAAGGTAGCACCAGCGATAATAGCAATATTATTTTGCTGCACTTTCGGCGCCAACTGCGATGAGTAATCAGCTAAAAGATATAGAATTTGAAAAACGACAACAATAATAAAACTGACGGGTGGCAGAAATTGTTTTGCTGTCACTTGGCCGAGTGCCAAATGTAACAGCAGACATCCGAAAAATTCAAAAATTTAAATGCCAGCCAAGACCAAAACAAAAGCATTCAAAACATGGCCAAAAAGAAAATAAAACGCCAGAGCGATGTGTCAGTCCAATCAGTCAAGAGTGGATGCACTCCAGGGGGCCCAATTGAGTCATTAGCCAAATTAGTCCAATTGAGGCAGCCAAAATATATAGCAGAATCAATAAGAATCAATTATATACTGCGTAGCTAAACAATTAAAATTCAAGTTAACAAACAAAACACTCAAATCGAATTTTTGGCAGAAAAAACTAACGCAAACAAAACACACAGAGCGAAAAAGCGACAAGTGAAAAACGAAAAACTCACCCTATAAAAAAGCAAACCCTACGCAACATGTTCCATGTTCAACGTGCCACAGGCAGCTTTTTTGGGTGAGGGGGGGCGGGCGAAGGGCTGGGGGTTGAAACTGGAGCACGCTCTCTCCACACAGCAGCAGCGACAAACAATAAGGGAAATAAACCAAACGAACAAATTTTCATTTGCAGCGTTGTGAAAAAAAAACAAACGCAAAAAGTCATCGGCAGCTGCGAATGAACAGCAGTCTTTGCAGGGTATCTGATTGATGCGGGTGCTGGCTAGGCCAGTAGCCAATATCAAGAGCGCGACGTTGGCCGTTGGGATTGGCTGGGGATTGGGGTCGGATGAAGCGAGCGCGGGCAACTGGTGCCAAGGGCGATGCAGCCAAATGGACGCGAGTAACAATGGGTAGAAAGTAACAATTGACAACGCGGCGTATGCGCGATGCGCAACACAAGTGGCAAGAGGCAAGAGCCAAGAGGGAGGAGGTGAGGTGAAGCGAAGCCTCAGCTGATGTTGTTCTTGTCGCTGCCTGAAACACTGACACACTGAACGACTTTTCTACACATATATAATTACAGGCACACACACAAACAACTCTCGGTTGCTTCCTTTTTTGTTGCAGACGCGTGTGTGTCTGTGTATCTTATGGATACACAATTTATGCTTGCCAATCGCTCGGTTTTTATTATGATTGCGGCTACCAATTGCACGGCAAGAGAAACTTACCCCAGTTTATAGCCGCGATTTGTATTATACGTTAAGATAATGAATCGCAAAATTCATAAACTGATTTAACTTGAACCGCCAATTTCCGCCGGAATCGATTGGCAATATGCACGGTTAATATCTAAACAACAAACTGCATTTGTTTACAATAAACGTTCACAACGCGATCTCTATAGCTATAATTTTTTATATATATATGTCCAGCATGAATATTTGTAGCGTATTTATCGAGCAAGTTTTGCGCGCGACGTGCCAAGCAAATTGAAAGGCAGCTACGACAACGTCGCTGCTCGAGAGCCGAAAAGCGTATATACAACAAAATATTTGGTGTGCCTTTGTGAGGATTACACACAAACACACACCACACACACACACACACACACACACACACTTTCAAGAGTTGAGCAATCCGCGGCCAAAAACAAGCTGATGAAAAACATACCAAATTTCCCAAATTGGCGTTGCCACAGTTTTCCTCCATGCCCAGCACTACATGTGTAGCTAAAAGTTCAATCGCTCTGATTAGTATTTGGTTTATTCATATAAATTGTTAAAAGAAATGAGGTAGATTTTTTTTTTGAAAAAAATATGTTTGCTTTTGTTTAAGTAATGTTATATATTTGACAAGTTTTACACGAGCATCTGGCAACTTGGCGCTGGGGAAAACTCTCGCAGCTTTTCCGCTACAGCCATGCGCAGTGGACGCGTCCGAATTTCACGCTCTGCGCCGACCCACAGGTCGTATGAGCAATCGACAGTTGCCCAGCGCAAGGCGCAACATTTTCGAGCGTGTGATAAGACACAGTTACGATAACGGCAACTGGGCCTACACGCACAACTATTCCATACTTTCGCTTTCCCAGCCCGAAAGCGAGCGAGGGAGAGTGGGAGCGACAGAGTAATACACACAGAGATAGATAGAGAAAGAGAGAGAGAGAGGCAACTTTTAGGGAGGAGATAGGTGGTCTTTCAGGCCCTAGACAACTGAGCGCTGCGTTGAGTGAGGTAGGAAATTTATTGCTGTTATCAGCCCCACACGCACAAACAAACACATGCAGCCAGCCAGCGGGAAAACAAACAAAAATCGAGGAATGGCAACTACAGATAACTAGGTCAAATCCCAGCACCCGCACCACCCACAGCAGCTAACAAACTGGCTCCGTACAGCTCTAGGCCATAATTTCGTAACGCATTTCCCCAAAATTACACGGCTGTGAAAAAAATATAATGTAAGGGAAAATTTGTTAATATGCTCTTTATGACTATAGCGCACAGGGCAGAGAAATATCTGTTGAAAATATTCCAAATATATATAAACACAAATTTTTAATAACAATCGTGTTTGTTTTATTTCAGGATTTGATTAGAAAACTTGTCATTCTTCTGGTTCCTAGAACCAACTTTAATTACTCAAATCGATTTACAACAACGTAGATTTACTTGCATTCTTCGAAAATGTGTTTTCGGTTTCTTAATTTTTTTACTGTTTTTTTTTTGTTTGTTGTTTTTTTTTTTGGGTAAATTTGGTTGTACGCTCATACTGTTTTATAGCTATTAATGGGATGCCCTGCCACAAGTACCAAATTTGTTGCAAAAACTGGACGCGAATTTCTCAATTATCAATTATTGGATCAATTATTTGATTCTGTCATCGATTTGTGCTACTCCCATGACTTCCAACTTCTATGTCTAAGTGCATTAATCAACATATCTGTCTGTCCCTCTTTGTCCGCTTACGAGTCCGTGGATACACCAGTCGTTATAAGCGCGCTCTTACGCCCGTTGCCGTTGGGGGGCTTGATGGCAATCTTGACAACGCCTTTTTCGCACTCGGTTGACCCGCCCATTAGTACCATGAAGAGACCGTTGTGGGCAACCGTGTTCCAAATCCGTTCAATAAATCTGTCCAATTTGGCAGTCGTGCGCTCAGCGCTCTCCAACATAAAATCCTGCTCGGGCACCAGCAGATTGGCAATGGTCAGGGCATTCTCCAGCGCTATCTCGTTGACCTTACGCACCGCCTCCTTGGTGGTGGAGACCTCGTGCACGTATACCGATTTGCCGCTGTCCTGGGCCGCCGCCAGTTCCGCCTTTCTGATAACCTCCTTGAGACGCGGCTGCAAATCACCGACAGACACAATTGCCGTGCGCTTGTCCCGCTTGGCCGCATGAGCGAAGAGATTATTTCGAAGGCCATCGCCGCTGGTGGCCCGCAGCACGTCGTGAATACGTTTGCGCTGCGTGAGGATCTCGTCACCAAACTCAATGCTGTTCGCCAGCTTCGTCTTGACCAGCTTGAGTGTGGCGCGCGAGTCCTCAATGGAGTCGTGGCCATCCTCATTCTCCTGAATGATCTCCTGCAGGAACGCCTTGGCCAAATGTTTTAGCTTGCTCTTCCGCTTGCGCACGCCGGTTATATTGAAACAAACACTGGTGTCTATCACATACGGATGCATCATTCGCATGGCATTCAAATCCGAGTTGAGCGACTGGCCAACAAGTATCGCGTCCGGTGGCAGCAGCTGGGATACCTCGCGCTGCACATCCGACAGCGTCTTGGTAACAGACGCCATGATTTCCGCCGTTATGCCCGAGTACTGTGTAAGGTAGTCCGTGATCTTGTTCACCGGACGCACCAAAGTCTCGTACACTGTCTCATATTTTTCGTCCACAATGGAAATACGCGTCAATTCATTCGCTCCAGTTACTGTGCGACACATCTCGCAATCCAGACCGTACATGGGACTGCGATCGGTTACGGGCGCATACGACCGCTTTGTGAATTTGAACGACTTGAACCTGGCGTGCAGTTCCCCTTGCAGGGGTATCGGATAGCCCTCGTCTACCATCTGCAGGGCAGAGAGCAGCAGCTTGGTGCGCGGAAATTTGTCATCTGGATGCAAAGCAACTGTCTCCGTTTGCGTGGTCGACGGCGCCTGCTTCTCAATGGGGAAAATAGCCTTAACAAAGAGAGTGGGATCCTTGTTTAGCTCCACGGCTGATTCCAGAGAGCCATGCGCATTAATTAAATCCTGGGCCTGCACATTGGTAAGTGGAATCTAAAACAGAACATACGATTGCCTTTAGTTGGACATCCATATTGGAGCACCTTAAACGAACTCACCTGCGCAATGGCATCAATGATTCTGCCCTCATCGTGCGGCGGCAACACCACCTCCAGCTTCGTGTCGAATATTCTGTTGGTTGCCTCAAAACGACTCTCATTCGAGATATAATGATACAGCGACAAGCCGTCCAGTATGAGCACCACACTGTGCGAGAGGCTCTGGAACTTGTCCGCGCAGCACCAACGATCGGGCACGCAGGGACTCTTCTTACCGATTAGTGCCGACATCAGTAGGTGCTGTATGTCCGCCAGGAAGATGGGCGTACGCTCCTGCTGCGGAATTCCCAGCAGTGCACGTCTGCCCATGTCACGGAGGTGCAGTCCCGGCACGTTCTCCAGTTCGCGCTTGCGACGTCGCAGCTCCGTGGACAGAGATTTGTACTGTTCCTGGGTTAGTGTGGAGGAATCAATGTCACCTGTGCTGTCGCCTCCAGCTGAGTTGTGGCGGCTGCGCTTTATTTCGGGCTCATCGGACTCCGCCTTGCCACCATTGGCGGTAGCAGCGATGATTACTTCACTGCTGCTTTCTGTCATGATGGTTAGACGATTTCGTGGCTTTCGCTTGCTGCACACTGTGATAAAGCCGTCATCCTTGTCCCCTTCCTTCTCGTGCCCATTCCCGTTCTCATTGTCGGACTCGTTGTCACGACGCCTTTCCTGCTCTGCCTCGTTGATGCGATCCCTGTCGTTCATCTGTATTAAGTTTGCCAGCGCCGCCAGTTTTTTCTTCTTTTTCTCATTGCGCTCGTGCTGTTTGGCGGACTGTTGTTCTTTCATCTTCATTTGCCTGTTGGTTAAACTACACAACGCAAGGTAAATGAAAACACATGTGAATTTAATAGTCGTCTCGAACTAGTTAAAGGAACTGAATGAGCCACTGTTGTTCATTTAGTTCGTTCGAAATTAACATTTTGCTCGAATATTCTTAACAGCATACTTTTTTCGCGGAATATAAGACGTTCTCACTTTTTCTCAAATAGCTGATTATATTAATGGAATAAATTGTGGTTATTGTTGGAGTTAAGACTTAATAGTTGCTTGGAGAAGCAAATATATTAACAATTATTATAGGCACATTTACAAAATGCGAAAACCAAACAATAAAGATGCCTGACAATCGATAATCGATCACTTGGCAGAATTGCTCCTCATGTTAAAATTTAACAGAATTGCTCCACAATTGCCCAGAGCTGCCCATCTCTATTATAATCGGTTGCCCACCCCTAACAACCAATAACCGTTAGAATGCCGCGTGTTTTGCACTGAATTGCAAAAATTGAAACGAAAATCGTAAAACTTAAAAAGTATCCCATCAGCTAAGTGCAACGAATTCAAACGTAAAATGTATACCGCTGTTGAACCGCTGTCCAAGTACTTGAAGCTACAGTCGGTTCGCATTTACGATGGCGTTTTCACGTTTCACTCAAAAGTTACGTGCGCCTTATTGCTGGCTTTTACATTTCTGCTCTCGGCGAAGCAATACTTTAGCGATCCTCTGATTTGCGTGTCCCATATGCCAGACAAGGATTTTGTCAACTCCCACTGCTGGACTCTGGGAATGTACATAATGGACTACGAGGACGAAGCCTTATCAGCGAAAAATGAAGAGACACTTGCGAGAAACTACAAATTTAAAAATGGAAACGCAACGATCGACAGCGATTTGATGTTCAACACGGTGTCGCTGATGCCGAATGGCAGTGGAAAGGAGCGCATCTATCTGCGCTACTATCAGTGGGTGGTGCCGGTGCTGCTGCTGCAGGCGTTCATCTTCTACCTGCCGGCATTCTTGTGGAAGACTTGGGAGGGCGGACGACTTAAAAACCTCTGCGCCAATCTGGACGATGTGCTCATCTCAGGCGAAAAGAAAACGGGCCAATTGCTCAAGCTGGCCAAGTACTTTACTAGCGACTACAAGGAGACGCATCTGCGCTACTTTGTCTCCTACATGTTCTGTGAAGTGTGCAACTTTTGCATAAGCGTAAGCCTCTCCAACTAATGACCTATACGCTGAACTTTAATTATTATTCGATTTTAGATTGCCAACATACTGTTGCTGAATGTGTTCCTGGACAACTTCTGGTCTCGCTATGTGAAGGCCTTGGCGACAGTGCCCAAGTACAACTGGGTTGAGTGGAATCGCATCACCACGCACATCTTTCCAAAGATTGCCAAGTGCGAGATTATAAAATTCGGCTCGAGTGGCTCAGCGGAGTTTGTGGATAATCTTTGTCTGCTGCCGCTCAACAACTTGAATGAGAAGATTTTTGTCTTTTTGTGGGTCTGGTTTATGCTAATGGCTGTGTTAGCTGGCGTGAAGCTTATCTGTCGCGTGTTCATCATTTTTTATCCTGGACTGCGCCTTCATCTGCTCCGCGCGCAATCTCGTTTCATGTCGCACTCGTCGTTGAAGCATGCCTTGCGCGATTTCAGCTGCGCCGATTGGTTTATGCTGAACCGTGTGAGCAAGAATATTAGCTTCGAGCTGTTTGCCCAGCTTATGGAACTGCTCTACGACATGCAGTGCTCGAGTAAAAAGACAATTTCGCAAAGCGTCGAATCGAACTGAACTTTTAGTCTATCGAAAGCCAATATCTAAACATTATTTACTTTATTACTCTTGGCAAGCCATAAAGATGACCACTGAAATGGAACCATTCATTAATATTTACTTTCTCGATATGAACGAATTATCGAAACTCGAATATGTTAATCACCTAACGAACAATTAAATTTTTTGTTTCTTAACTTTAATCTTAAATCTGCCTATTTTTGGCCTAATCTAGATGTATATTTACTAAAGTACTTACCATTCGTTCTGGCTCTGCTGGGAATATATAATTGTACTGCACATCTTGCTCACCCGTTGCGTGAGGTGAACTAATCGCAGTAGTTGATAAAGCAGACACTTTACTGAATTTTGCATCAATTTTCTGTAAGTGAGTTCTATGGTTAAGTTAGTCAGCATCAGTTAATCAATAAATGAAGATCATTAAAATAGTAATAGTGTGTTATTTACTTACATCAAATCTGATAATAAAATTTTGATAAAAATTCTGACTATTTCCTCGGAAGTTTTCATGGAGGTTTTTTTATAAACCGGTATATTTATTTGCGAGTCTGCTTTGCTCGGTCTTTACCTAAAAAATATTTTTGTTGTACGTTTTTAGTGTACAAAAATTTTTAAAATGATTATAAACCCATAAGTCAAGGCTTGCTCGACCCAAACAAAGGGCATTGCCACCCATTTCAACTGTTATTGGTTGGTGGCTTCGTGGCTCCGGCACTTGGGTGGGTGGTTCGTTGCTCTGCAATTCCCTTCAACTTGCACTCTTAACGCATTTTTCTGCTGTGCCCGCAATTTGTTTGCCATTTTCATTAACCAAAAAATTGTAAAGTTCAAAACATTTTGTACACAGCACAGCAAAATGCAGCTCGCAACTGGGTCGACGTCGTCGTCGTCGTCGTCGTCAAGCACACGCTGATCCACTTTCCAAAAGCTTCATAAGCGCGTCCAGCGCCGACAATGTCTTCAGTTGCCGTGTGGTGCCGTTTGGAACGCGCGGAAGTCGCTCGCCGTGGAAATCGTCGTTTGGTCGTTTGATACCGTACACCGAAACCCATACTCATACCCATACCCGGTCAGCCCTTTGGATTACCTGATTGTTTTTAATTTTTTTTTTTGGTTTGAGTGAATTGCTGTAATCGGATACTCCTTTTGATATCACATTGAATAATAAACAAGTGTAACAAAGTGAAAATTATAAAAATTCAATTAAATCTTAAATTGAAACTGTGTCAAACTCTGTAAAGTGATTTATAGGATGTCTTAAGGATATGTTTGAAATAATTTATTAAATAATAATTTCTTAAATAATTTATTCATTAAACAATGAAACCAAGTTTGGATGGTAGGTTTACCCACGGATATCATTTTTTTAGTTCTTAGAAAATACATATTAAAACAATTTAGTTTTCAAATTACCACACAGTAATCATAAAGTACGCTGTTGCCTACATGGATCGGCCAGATATTTAAGCTTATGTCTTCATTTTGACAATTTCGTGCATCAGCAATTCTACGAATTGCGAAATTGTTCTGCAAAGAACTCGCTGACCAAAATAAAAGAAATTATCTGATGAAAAAAAAACTGTTGAACTATGTTAAAGTTAATAACTTGTTAACATTAATTTATGCACAGCTAGACTAAAAATACTTATATCTGAACTCCTACAACACGAAGAGCTGTACTTAGTGTGCTCAACTTGAGTATACCCAGTTTTTTTATTTTATTTAAAAAATATCAGTGCTGTGTAAAAACGTAACTTATGAACAATAAAAGCTGTAAGCATTACTTGAATCAGTGAGAATCGCATAGAAAGGTTTTGACAAAAAGTGCGTGCGAGTGTGTTAGAGAGAGAGATAGTAATATATGAGAGAGTGAGAAAGAAAGACAACGAAAGTGAATTTTAAATGAAATCTTGTCCACCTTCGCAGAGCTGGAGGCGAAGCGTTCTCAACGCGTTCCCCGCCATTGGTGTCTTCCACGTCTGCCCTGCACACGCATCCTGGTGATATCCATATTGGTGCTCATGACACTGCTGATCTCACTCATCTATCATGGCATTGTGTTGGAGCGCATGGGTAAGCACAGCTGGGGCCTCCGATTCTGATGAACAAAATCGAGCCTTGCCTTTTACAGATCACCTGCGACAAATTATGGCGCTCAATAGGAAAGACCAGCAGAAGCTGCAACCCATTGAGGAGACTGCCTTCGTGATAGGTCCACAGCCGCAGCCACTTCACATACCGCTCAAGAACCACGATCCCGAGGATTTGGCCACCAGGAGCGATGAGCAGTCGTTGCGCCTGAAGCATCTGCGATTCAAGTTTCGCATGAAGCGGAAGCTGCGGCCACCGCGAAGTCTCCGCACTGCCGATCTGCTCGATCCCCTCCAGCTGCAGGCCAACATGCAGCAGCTGTACACCAGGCTGCGCAGCAAACGCGCCAAGGCGGCGCTGAATCAGCTGGAGAACGAGTATGTGCGCTGCAAGAAACAGACGCCGGAGGACTGCATGTCGGCCTTCATGCGCATGTACCAGATGGCCAAGGAGGTCACCGAGAAGATGGACAAGATGAAGGAAATCATTCGGGGTCACCTCGGCTCCAGCAGCATGGAGTCGCACGAATTTGAGCCGTATACACCTGTCAAGAAGACCACGACAACAGCAATTGAGGAGGCGACTACTCCCGCGACAAATGGGAGCGAAGCCAACGAGGAGACAACGATGAAACCGACCAGGGTGAAGATAAAGCCGGCACAGATCAGTTGGATCATCGATGGACCCGGGCACAACGAGCAGGAGGCGTATGTGGAGAATACGCCCAGAGCTATGACCACCATGGATCAGCTGAATGCAACAACGACCACGTCAACAATGGAGACAACAACAACCATTGAGAGCGGCAGCTCCTCTTCTTCGAGCACAATGCCCACAACAGCAATAGATATCAGTCCATTAAATGTTACCACCCTTACCGACAACCCTTTGAGGCTACACACCACCGAGGGACTCGACTCGGACCACATTACCGATGAAATCACTTGGGTCTTGGATCACTTCGATAGGCCCAAACAGATTTTGCGCACCACAGAGCGGACAAATGAGAAAACTAGCTTGGGAACCACCGAGGTGGTCAGTTCACTTCCCGCTGAGCTGCAGGAGACAAGCAGCTTGCCCAGCTTTGAGCTTCAGCCAGGTCCAGTGCACTCCGATGACCAACTGACGCAGCCCACCACAGATACAACCACAATTACCACCACAGTTACCACCACCACAGTGCCCACCACAGATGCACCCGCAACAGTCGCAACAACCACATTCCAGCGAAAAAAGGAAAATGAGATGAAGTCAGGCACCACAACGCCCATGACCACGACTGAAGATGTGGATGAAGTCACTCGCTCCACACTTCCGACCAAGCACAAGCCCATGAAGTACAGCTGGATTATAGACAGCGATGACAGCGACGGCAATGAGGAGCATCCCACAACCCAAGCAGCAGTCACCGAAACCACCCCGACAAGCAACACTGAAACCACCGCTGCAAGCACCACGGAAAGTGCGCGTGCCGTGCATCCGCTGGATAATCCCAGCAGCATTGAGAACATGCTGGACAGCTTCGAGCGCCATGAGCAGGAGAAGCCGCTAATCAAGGTGCTGTCCACACAGCAGCCAGAGGAGCCGACGAACTCCAGTCTCTATGATGCCAAGCACTGGCTGCAGGAATTTGAGCAGGACGCAGCTGCGCCGCAGGATGAGCTCATCGACACGTTCGGCACGGAGCTGGATGCGAAGAGCCTGCAGAAACTGGGACCCAAAATAAATCCCATCAGCGGCAAGCTGCCAAATGGTGAGTCCAATTAAAACCAAATTTCTTATTTACGAGGCGGTTTCGGCAATGTTTCAATTATTATTTATTTATATTTTGGATGAAATCCATATATCTTTCTCAGTTTTAATGCTAGGCACACCAAATGTTGCAGACAGATTACTGATAATCTCCTTTAAATCTATCATAATTTTCTTTTTTAATATGTGTACTGGGGGCATGGCAAATCGATCATATATCTCCCACAATTTGAGAGCTTATAACCAATTTCTGAATAACAATAACAATTACTTGATTATATTTTCCCCTAGCTGCCGATGCCCAGCTGATGATGATGTGCGCGCACATCTCGCGCAAAATGCGCCAGAAGGCGGCCGCGGAGGGCGCCTCGGCGGAGATGGAAACGTTCACGGCGTCGCCCAGCGTGCAGTTCACCAGCCGCGGTCCTGGCGGCTTTCCAGTCTCCGGCGAGACGATGAAGGCCTCCGCCCAGTTCATGTTCAACCCGAGCTTCGGCATGCCCAGCATACCCGTCTGCTTCTACATGACGCCCGCCAACTTCCGGATGCCGATGTGGTCGCCGACACCCTCGTTTATGGGCATGCAGGGCGCCCACTTCGGTGGCTCGTCCAACGCGGGCGGCATCTTCTTTGTGCCGCAGCAGCAGTTTGGGCCGTCGGGCAACTTCTTTGGCGGCAGCGGCGGCACCGCTGGCGGCGCACAGAACCAGATGCCCAACATCTTCTCGAAGAACGCCTCGCCGCCGAAGCAGGCCGGGAACGGGCAGCAGCAGGTCTACTGCACCTACATGCAGAATCAGCAGGGTCAGGGACAGGGACAGGCGGCACAGGGACAGGCGACGGGCAGCCAGACGGGCTTCTCCAATGCCAACTTCAAGATGCGCCACGCCAATCAGACGGGCGGGCCGCATCCCAGCCAGATCATCTACGCCTCCTATCTGGGTGTGCCGCAACAGCCGACGCCGCAGGAGCGCTTCCAGTGCCCGGAGCCGGACCAGCTGGCCTGCTACGGCAAGGAGGAGTGCATCGCGGCCTCGCGCTGGTGCGACAATGTGGTCGACTGTGCCGATGGCAGCGACGAGTCCGCCTGCTCCTGCGGCCATCGCCTGGACGAGGAGCGCCTGTGCGACGGCTATGCGGACTGTCCCATGGGCGAGGACGAGCTGGGCTGCTTCGGCTGCGAGCCCCTCGCCCACTCCTGCTACGAGAGCGCCGAGGAATACGCGCGCCACAATCGCTCCACCTTGTCCATGTGCTACAGTCGCCACGAGCGCTGCGACGGATTCTTCAACTGCTTCAACGGACGCGACGAGCTGCAGTGCAGCATGCTGGTCGCCGATGTCGCCCATCACATGGTAATCCTGCCGCCCAGCTCCTGCTCATGCAATATCTAAATGTTCATTCGTTTTCATAGTCCCATGCGGGACCCACCGCCTCGGAGGGTTTCCTGTACCGCAATTATCGCGGCGACTGGTATCCTGTGTGCAACAATGGCGCCAAGTGGGCGAGCGACGCCTGCGAACTGCTGGACACGAGTCAGGCGGCAAACCTGACCTTCAAGGAGCTGACGCTGCCGGGTCCGTTCCTGGAGCCATCGCTGCACGCGGGCATTCTCTTTGCCCAGGCCTGCCATGGACGCAGCGACCGGGAGACGCTGGTCAACCACGTTGCCTACGTCAAGTGCCCGCCGCCCCAGTGCGGTCTGCCCAGGAAGCCCAGCAAGGGAGCGCCAACGAAGCGGGCACCCGTTGCGGATCGCCTGGCGACGGAGTCGGAGTCGGAGTCGGACAAGGGTCGCATCGTGGGCGGCAGCTACGCCAGGCCGCTGCAGTGGCCCTTCGTGGTGGCCATCTACCGGGATGGCAAGTTCCACTGCGGCGGCACCATCTACTCGGAGCATTGGGTAAGTACGGCCACTTGGAGAGCTAATCTCGGCAGCTAATCTCCGCCCACTCCACAGATCATCAGCGCGGCACACTGCGTCATCAACTACCCCAAGTACTACTATGAGGTGCGCGCGGGACTCTTGCGCCGCACCAGCTACTCCCCGGCCACCCAAATACACAGCGTCTCCCACGTGGTGGTGCATCAGTACTACGAGCGGCGGAGCATGCGCAACGATCTCTCGATGCTGCGCGTGGCGGCGCCTCTGCAGTTCAATCGCTTCGTGCAGCCCATCTGCATGCCGGACCAGGGGCGGAGCACCTTTGGCGAGGACTGGATCTGGGGACCGGAGGAGCACACGCTCTGCACTGTCGTCGGCTGGGGTGCCATCAGGGAGAAGGGTCCCAGCAGTGAGTACTCCCACATTCGATCTCAAGGATCCCGCTGATGATCTCTGTCCATCGCAGGTGATCCCATGCGTCAGGTCGTCCTGCCCATACGCAAGGGCTGCACGGATCCCGAGGATCAGGCCTCGGAGGACGTTTGTGCCGGTGAGCCGGATGGCGGTCGCGATGCCTGCCAAGGTGACTCGGGCGGACCGCTCTTCTGCCGCAGCGTCAGCCAGCCGGATCAATGGTACCTGGCGGGCGTCGTCAGCCACGGCAACGGCTGTGCCCGGCCCAAGGAGTTCGGCGTCTACACGCGCGTCGCCCTCTACCTGGACTGGCTGAAGTTGGCGACGACGCCGCGCCTGCTGCCCGCACGCCAGCCGCTCCAGCTCTGTCCGGGATTCACCTGCGTCTGGGGCGGCAAACGGTGCATTTCGCAGCGACTGCGCTGCGACCGCAGCGTGGACTGCCTGGGCGGGGAGGATGAGGTGGGCTGTGTCTACAACTTCATACCGGACATGGTGGGCAGCAGCGGCGCATCGAACGTGAGCAGCACCACAGAGAGCGACTATTATCCAGTGGAGGAGACGACACCACGAGACCAGGAAGCACAGGACACGGAGCAGCACAAACAGCGACAGGATGTGGCCATAGAAGATGCCGATTTGTTTGCGGACATATTCACAGTGGAACCAGATGACAATGAAACCACAACAACAACAACAACAGCAACAGCAACACAGAGTGATGCTTGGACAATAACTGAGGAGACAAGCACGCCAGGAGCAGAGATTAGCACACAGACTGATATGACAGCAACAACAACTACGACTCTTCCAACAACATTAACAACAACTCTGCCACAAATGACAACAACAGCAACAGCAACATGGACAGCAAAAACTTTGCCAACAACAACCTGGCCCACACCCACCGAGGATTTAATGAAGCTAACGGATTTGATTAGCCAACTTATCGAGACTTCAACAACAACATCGGAAGAGTTAACAAACACAACGTTGTCTGAGGCACCCACAACAGCAACAGCAACAGCAACAACAACAACAACTGCAGCAGCTGCAACGGTTGAAACAACAGTTGAAACAACAGTTGCCACAACAGTTGACGTTGCAACCACAACTGTGGTGAGCTCCACAGCCGCTGACAGCACCACAAAGCAAGCTGTGACAGAGCCAACAACAACAACTCTGGCAACAACCAAGCAGACAACAACAACAACAACATCAACAACAACAGCATCAACAACACTTAAAACAACAGCTGCACCACCGCCACCCACCCAGCCAACCACAACAAAGAGCAGCCAAGTTATTCCGGAGAAGCAGCTGCCCAATAAGTTCATCTGCCAGAAGTAAGCAAACTCCGGGCAACTAATGAAAATCCATGCACCGAAGTTCTAAAGGTTTTTTTAAACAATTGCAAACGATTTCAATCGAGTGCTCCCAACTGCGCTATACTCTATGTTCACAGTGTTATAACAGTTATAACAGTTTAAATCAATTTTTCTTTTACAGCATGAAGGGGAAAATGTGATTTACTTGAATATCCGTTTTTCAACGCACTATTAAAGCTATAATCTTGAAACTTGGAATATATACTCGTGTATATCGGCGCTTAATAGAGAGTTTAGATTTTGAAAATACGCCCATTGGGGGCGTGACAAATTGAAAAAATCGGATTGATCGAAATTTGTGCAATATATTATATTGAAGTGCCCCTTTGAACTCTTTTAAGGTGTTATTCAACTAAAAACCTTTAATTGATCAAACGAATATACCCTTTTTAACTCCCCGCACAGAGTATAAACAGTTTGTGTCTAATCAATTCTGACTCTAATCAAATTTGTACTTTGCAGCATGACTCAAATCGTGGACATGCAGCACCGCTGTGATCGCCAGGTGGACTGCGAGGACGGCACCGATGAGCTGGACTGCGCCTGTCGCGACTACCTCAAGGGCGGGCTGAGCGTGCTCATTTGCGATGGCAAGTCCGACTGCGAGGATCTGAGCGACGAGCAGAACTGTGGTAAGCAATTGGATCCAATGAGCAAGTGCATCATTTCTACAACCAACTCCAACTGCAGGTGGCTGCCAGCAGCAGGAGTTCCACTGTGCGCTCTCCAAGATTTGCCTGCCGCTGGCCAAGCGCTGTGACAATGTCGTCGACTGCAAGTTCAACGAGGACGAAAAGGATTGCTGTAAGGCTCAAATCCAGTTACAGTCTTCGGATTAACTAATCCTCCCCGCTTGTAGTTGCCTTAACAAACGGTCACGACGTCCACTTTGATGCGCACCAGCAGCCCAAGTTCAGCAGCGTTGGCATCTTCTCGAAGAACGCGCACGGACTGTGGCGCGTGGTCTGCGCCCATGAGACGGGCTTCCACGAGCACCAGGCCCAGACGGCGGACACAGTCTGCGCCCTGCTGGGCTTCAGGGGCGCCCACTTCTACAACAGCACGGAGTTCGTCAGCCAGCACGAGATGCAGCCCATCACCCCAGAGCTGGCCAGAGCGCATTCCGGCCACAAGCTGCGCGCGCTGATGCGGGACAACGCCCAGCTGGCCAGCGCCGAGGAGAACCCGCCCCGGCATGTGCAGCACACGCTGCCCGGAGACAAGAGGGCGCGCGTCGTGCCCAACAAGTGCCTGGGCATCTACGTGGAGTGCAATGCCCGCTCGAATGCGACGCTGCCGCTGAAAACCTTCAGCGCTGGCCAGGCCATAAAGCAGCCGGCGGAGGGCGAGCGTCCGGCGGAGCTGCTGCCCACCATTGAGACGCACAAGAAGCCGAATGTGCACTTCAAGCCGCAGCTGCCGGCGCAGCTGGTGAACAAAAAGGATGAGATCCTGGACCGCCTGGACGTGCTGATCAAGTCCAAGAAGAACAAGACGCTGCTGGTGCAGGAGCAGCTGCACGAGGCCATCGAGGAGCTGCACTGGCCCTGGCTGGCTGATGTCTATGCGGATGGCGAACTCTGGTGCCTGGGCGTGCTCCTCGACAAGCACTGGCTGCTGGTGCACGAGACTTGCCTCTCCGGCATAAGGTATGCGGTGTTTCAATGAGGCATTCATGCCACCTTCTAATCTTGGCCAATCCTCTGCAGCTTTGAGACACACTATATGAGCGCCCTGCTGGGCGGCGGCAAGACGAAGCGATCCCTGCACCGCAGCACCCACGAGCAGATACTTCGCGTGGACTGCTTTGAGGCGGTGCCCAAGTCCAATGTACTCCTGTATCATCTGGAGCAGCCGGCCAGGTTTACTCACTACGTGCTGCCCACCTTCCTGCCGGACATGTGAGTACCAGTATCTAGTTCTGAACGTAAGCCAATTGATCATCCATTTGCTCCACAGCTCGGCGCCACATGAGTGCATCAGCGTGCTGCATGACGATCTCACGGGACGCATCAAGACGGTGGCCATTGCAGCGGTGAGCAACGACACGGGCTGCAGCTCCTGCTATCAGCTGCAGGAGCGACAGCCGGCGGGCCATTTGATGCGCATGCTCAATGTGAGCGCCGAGGATATGGCCTCCATATCGGAGGAGGTGGAACTGGTCAGCGATGTGACCGCCAGATCGACTCCCACACTCAGCAAGTTCACCAGCTGCACGCAGTTTGGCCAGCGGAATCTGACGGATGACGGACGAGTCCAACCCAGCGATCAGGGCGTGCTCGTGTGCCGGGATTCCCACAGCGGCTGGTATCCTGCGGCGCTCTTCAGCTATAACAACACCAACTGTCTGAGCTTTAAGGCGCCCTTTGGCATCAGGACTCTGGATGAGGCGTACAAATCGCTGAAGGACATTATGGGTACTCACCTTATATAAAGTTATATACAAAGTTATTATATATAGTTTATGCACACGCTCCACAGATCAGCCGCACTGCAGCAATGTCCAGTCGACGCCATCCTGCACCACACATCGCTGTCCGCTGGGCGCCTGTCTGCCGCAGTCGGCGCTCTGCGACGGGATCAGCGACTGTCACGATGGCAGCGACGAGCAGGAGTCCAGGTGCCGGCAGCTGAAGCAGCGCTGCGGCCCGGGCGAAATGAAGTGCCGCTCGAGCGCCAAGTGCGTGCCCAAGACCAAGTTCTGTGACCATGTGCCAGACTGCGAGGACATGACGGACGAGCCCACCATCTGCAGCTGCTTCACCTACCTACAGTGAGCTAGTTCTGCCCAATGATTGTACGAATAAGTATCTATTTGATGCACCCTTTTTTTAGGGCCACGGATCCGTCCAAGATATGCGACGGGAAGCGCAACTGCTGGGACAAGAGCGATGAGAGCTCGGTGTTCTGCAACTGCACCGCGGATCACTTCCAATGCAGCTCGTAAGTCAGCTGCAGCAACCACCTCTTGACCTCGCTGTTAACCCACCTTATCTTTAGCTCTCCTGAGGATTGCATCCCACGTGACTTCGTGTGCGACAAGCAGCCGGATTGTCCCAATGGCGAGGATGAACGCTACTGTTTTGGCATTGAGCATCCGCTGCAGGAGCAGCAAGAGGATTACTGGGCGCACAGTGGACACAGTGGCCACAAGACGACAGTGTCCCAGTACGGCCAGGTGATTGAACAGACCTACGGCATTTGGCACACCAAATGCTTCCCCAAGAGCTCTCCACCCAGCGATGTCGAAGTGCGCGGCATATGCAAAAAGCTCGGCTATAATCCGGATCGGCTGCCCAGCTATCGCCTCATAGACGACGCGACAAATGAGGCCAAGCACACTTTTGACGTGGCTGACAGGCAAGGACGCTTTTTTGGCAATAACACCACGGTGGGTAAATATCGTGACTCCACCAAAGCGGTGATCGTCAGCAAGTTCTCGGCGCTGCAGCTGAACGAGCGCCTGACGCTGTTCCTCAAGCCCAGTCGGCACATTGCGGAGCTGGTCCGATGGAATTCGACGGATTCGAATCGGTGTTTCAGGCTAGAAATACGCTGTGCCTAAAAGTTCTGGTCCCCCCAAACCCAAACCCAATCTTAGCTCTCGTGATTGATTTTTTTGTACGTTTTAGTAGCAAATAAAAACGAGACTCGATATGTTTTATAAATAATTATTAAAGTGTTTTTGTTTTTACTTATAATTTCAATTTTTTATTCATTATTTTTTAATCAGTTGTCTAGTTGCTGCATAATTTTTTAGATTTATTTAATTTTATTCCGTTTGTTTTTAGTAGTTTTTTGGAATTTTGTTAAGCTGGGTTCCTGGAATTTATTATGTTTAACAAACAAATTTCTGTTTTATAAATGTAAAAAATCGCATGTTTTTTCTTGTTTAGTCAAAATTTAAACAATTGAATACTTAAAGCACTTATCATAATTTTCATTTTTTTTTTCATTTAGTTTGTTTAGTATAAATTCGTTAGAAATATTTAAGATTGGTTTGTTTTCGAAAAAAGGTACTTGAGAATTATAAATGTAAATATCTTTAGAGCAGTTAAACACCTTCTGGGGATTAATCCAGTTTTTGCGGTGCTCGATAAGTAAAGTTAACAATAGTTAGGGTTTCAATATATGTATAAGTATTTTAACGAGCATCATGGGGATTTTAAATTTTCGAACTTTTAAAGAAGGCTGGGTATAATTTATTTGTTTATAACTTGTTTTAAGTAGTTTTTATAAGTCTTTGGCGCTGATTACAACAATTTAAGTATGATAATACTTTTATAAGTTTTTAATTAAATAGATAAACATAAATTAATTTTAGGGAACTTTAGGCGAATACTTTTAAAGTTATTTAGGTAAGTTTGATTTAGTAAAGTTAAATTTTTTGTTTTGTTTGTTTTCTCTTCTTTTTTTTATACCAAAAACAATTTTATGTTTATAATTTTTAATTTAATCACAAATGTTTTAAAAATATTTGCAGTATGTATGAACAATGCTTAGGCTAATTTTAGTGTGTGTTTTATTTAGATTTGATTTTCGGTTAGTTGTGTACTTTAAATGTGCGTATTTCAATTTCAGTGTGGTGAGCGATTGGAAAAGCTATGCTAGAGTGTGGCCTATAAGCTTCCGAGTGTGAATGTTACTGATTGGGTTTAGGATTTGTGCTTTATATAGTACATAGTAGATACAGGCATAAAGTTTTCAACACAACCTTTTGGCGATACTAAGTTTAGAGTTTTCGAGTTTAAGAAAGCGTAAACAGTTAAATCAATGGCCAAATAGCAAAGCCTAGTTGCTTATTCTAAACTAATATTAGGCTATACTCGAAGCCATTTGCATGGTTTCCCTTGTTGCCGTTTTGCAAAACAATGTTTTTCTTTTATCTTAAATATCTTTTACGTTGTCATGAAACACAGCAGTTAATATATTTACATGTACATATTTATATTATTTATAAGTACCTACCGAATTAGTTGCTGTCACTAATGTTATGGCATTTTTTGTTAAGTTTGTAAACGTTTTATTTTAGGAATTTCGTAAACTTTACTAACTACATATTTTGTGTGGTAAATGTTGTTGTTGCTGCTAAAACTCTTAATGAAATAGTTGGTGCGTTTTTTATTTACAATTTGTTAATATATGTATCTAGAATTTGTTTTTGTAAGTAGTTAGTAGTATATGCTAAGTAAGTATATTAAAGCTTAGGAAGTTAGTAGATTTCACTGCAAGTTTTCACGGTTTTCTTTTCCCCTAATGAGCGTTCCAACTTAATAGTTTGTTCAAATCAAAATACTATATATATATTGTTATAATAGGTGGTTAAGGATGTGTCGTTCTTTAAGTAACTCTACCCAAATTGCTGTCACCTTAATGTTTCCTCAGCGAATCAATCACAAATAAATAAATTTCCTTATAATTTATATTTATTTCAGCTCAAAAGCTTGCAATGTTTTTTGTTTTAGACATTTAATTCAGCCCAAGAGTATGCTACAAGCTTTCCTTAGTGCTGGCAGCCTTTTCGGAGGTTGATTGCATTTTCTTTTGGTAGTTGCCTCTTAAAAATAAAAGGCTTGTATTTTTATTACAAGCTTATCTTAAGAGTGTTAAATACTTTCATGCACCACAATGTGGTAAACACAAATCTTTCGCAGCGTTTTAAATGAAAACGAAAAAAACTCAAAAATATAACAATATTCAATAAATAATTCATATATTTTACTAGAACTTGCACAACGCACACAAGGAGGAGCTTAAAAACAAACTAAATCTTTTACTAAATAAATAACTAAACAAAAACTAAGCAAACACCTTTAGCAGATGACGTCATTTGTGATGGTTGTGCGCTTTGTTGGCCCATAGAAACTTTGGCTTAGACTAAAAATTAAACATAACAGAAAATACACAATTAAGTAAGAGCAAACCATATAGAACAATAGTTGAATATTTGACTATAATTTCGATCACTGTGCGACACGCATTGGCTAAATGACGAGTTGATTGATTGAGAGCGTGCGAGTGTTTAAATGTAGATTTGAGTTTCATTTTGTATAGGTGGCAACGTCAGCTTCCTCTTCTTCGCCCCGCTGCTCTCGTAACTGTTTGCTACGGCATCGAGGGGCGCATAACGGGGCCCTGAGGTTCTTAAGTATTCTTTATTTTACCCGCCTCACTGCTCTCATCAATAGGTGGTGAGTCCAGTTGGGTGCGCACCAAATGGGCTGGCAGCTTCATATTGATGGGATCATTCAGACGTCTCAGATTGTACTCCAATTCCGCCGATCTGCGCTTCAGCCGATTATAGTGCTCCACATCGAACTGACTTTTCTTGGCATTCCTATAGATGTTCAGCGAGTACTCGCGATTATACACATTCTCCATAATGTATTCCTATTGAAATAGACAAGAATATTTAATTGAATTGTTGCTGGTTTTTTTATGTTGATCAACTTACGCGCTTGGTCACACAATAGTAGGCATACATGGCCATTGTCGTGCCGTAGGTAACAAAATATGTTACCGGCTCCATAATATCCCAGGAGTATTCCCACCAAGTTAGGCGCGCTAAAATGCCAAACTGCACGGACATTAGACCAAGTCCCACCCAGGTCATCATATTGGTGCGACGCTCAGCTTTTTTTGCCAGCTCCATTTTTTTCTGCGAAAGAGAATGTGTATTGATTAGGTTAGTCCATGAAATCCGCTGAGAAGATAACCAACCTCCTCTAGCGGCTCCAGTTCGTAGCGCAGACTTTCCAGTTCCTTGGCCAATTGATTGCTCTTCTCCAGCTGATATTCGCCCACATTGAAGGCCTCATAGAGCTGAAGAAAATATTGATATTTTTTTTAAACTGCGCTTGTTTAGCAATTGTTTCTCTCACCTGTGCTATGATCCTGCGCACATCATCCATCTTGTCAATTTTCTCCACTGTTATCTTTTCACGTTCCGGTGGATTTACATCCAAACAACGATTGTTAATGTGTATGCTGCCAGGAAAAAGATGTGCTTGATTTAATGTTTATGAGCTGTGTTATTCTCTCGTGACACCAACCTAAATTTATCGTCCAGCAAACGCTCAATGGTGCAGGAGGATGCAATGCGCACGCCATGCTTGTTGACAATCGCAGCACGATCTATGCCCCGATCCTCCTCCTTCAGCATCTCCAGCAGATGGCCAACGGTATGCGAGATGGGCTTCAGGGCGAACTGGCACAGCTCATTGCGACTGGGCAGGCGAATTGTCAGTTGTGGCATTCCATTCACATACGTCAGATGAATGTCATCTATATGGTGAGAGAGTGATAAAAAGAGAAAACGAAAGAAAGAGAGAAACATCAAAATGCCACGTTTAATAAATGCAGTCTACTGAAAAAAATTAAATTAAATATTAACTTTTAAATATATATATATATAAGAAAATATAGTTTGAGTATTTGCAACTTTAAATTGAAAATATTTAAATATATTTCTGAAATTTAAACGCAAGAGAGATTATTAATTTCAAAATTCCAACGTTAGACTCGACACAAAGTTCTTTCAAGTATCGAGTTATGATGTGGAAACGATTCTAACCTAACCCAACAGTTTTCTTTTATAATTACAAGTGCTCATAGTTAGTTGTAGTATTTGTGCCAGATTGCGTTGCAGTATTTTGCTGCTTCTTTTTTTATTAATTGGCCGCAGCTCTACTCAAGGTTGTTGAATGCAGTTAGTCGTACGAATTGATCGCTGAGGCATGACGCACTGACGCCTGCCCCTAAAGATTGGGAGCTGGATGCAACTGAGCAGATGACACACAAATGACAGCGGTAACAATTCAATTAGCTGCTGCAAATGCTGCTGTTGTGTTTACACACACCTCTTCAATCAGTATGAGTGTGTGTGCGTGCCAAAGTTTTCACTTTGTCGCATGTGTGTGGGCTGCGCTTTTGTGCAGCAGCTCTGAAGTAGCACAAAGCTATGTATGTTTATATACCTACATATTTATATATATTTAATTTATCTATGCAACGCTGTGGCACATGCAACACGCCAAGTGGCCAACGAAGCAAGTAACCAACTGAGCAGCAGCCCAATAGCTTCTAATACGAGATCTGCCTCAGTTTAAGCGCATTTACTAGACTTCGTTCGGAGTTTGTGGCTATTAGTAGTTGTTGTTGTTGTTGACGGCGCCACTAAAATGTGGGTAAGTGGTGTTGTTGTTGTTATTGTTGTTGGTTGGCTAACTGCGCCCAAGTCCATTGCTCATTGCTTGCTAGCTGTTGTTGTGATTATTATTTTCATGCACTTTGATTTTTTGGGATTTTAAACACATTTTATATGTGTATTGTATGTTTTCTTTTTTGATTCTCCTTCTTCTGCTTTGCTTAATTTTTTTTTATTTGCTGTTTGCGGCTTCTGCTTGATTATTGATAGTTTGAGAGTTTTGTGTTAATTTTCAGTTAACTTTCAGATTTTCGCGCTTGCAGACGTGTGTCTCGGTTTGTTGGTCTCTGAGTCGAGTCGAGTCTCATTTACACCCAAGACACACACACACACACACACATTCGCATTGTGCGTGGTGCTTTGTTGTTATTGTGTACGTGGCAAGAAGCTATAAAAAAGAATAAGCCCGAAGCTATAAACCATATGTGATATAAGAAACCCAACTCCAACTGGCCAAGTTAACCATATTAAGAAACTGGCCGAAACCAAAGTTCTATGAACTTGTTTATGTTCTGCTGTCGTGTCAAAGTGTTGCCGCAATTACCATGAAAAAGCAGCTGCCTGCCACAAACTGACACCCACTCACTAACACACACACACACACCCACACACACAATCTATACCTATAAATGCACATGTGTGTAGATAACATTTTCTACAAACGCAAAAAGTTCAATTTTCCAAACTTTGACAAGCGGCGAGCGGCATTCGCCCGTAGATAACCAAGCCACAGGATACATGACACAAACTTACACACAAAACACACAGACACACACTCACACATAGGCTGCCCACAAACAAGTTGTGTATCCTGTAACTGATTTTTTTGTTATTACTATTTACATTGTTTGTTACCCAAGTAAATAACAACAGCAGAGAGCCTTCAACATCCCTAAAAAACCGCAGTGAGTGCAAAAGCTTGCAAACGTTGATTAAATACCTGTTATCCTGTAGGAACGTGTCATGTCTTTGCCACAACTTTTGCTGTTTTGCTCCTCATCAAAACTTAATAGGCAGTTTCCGCAGCCCAAGCACATGGTAAACAAGTGCCAAACACACACACACAAGCACACACACTCATGCTAACGAATTGAGGTCAAAGTGTAGTAAGCGGAAATGTATTGCGGCAATCAGGCTACAAATTTATAACAGCCAGCTTTTGTCATTGTGTTGTGTTGTGTGTGCATGTGTGTGTGTGTGTGTTGCTGGTGTACTTGCAATTACCCCTTATTTTAGTTTACTACGCGACTCTCAAATTAACTGCTTTGAGTGTAGAGCATTGGCTGGGTTAACCTGACTGAACCTCAAGCGACCTTCACATGTTTTATTGAATATTCAAATGTCACATATTTTTACCCCGAGTGCCGACAAAAACAGAAGTGCTATTTTTATTATGTGCACCGCGATAATATTTGCAGATATTGGTTAAAAATTAATTTTGCTTTAGGCCTTTTTTATTTTACCCTTTCTTTATTTTTTTTGGACTGAATTTCAACAAGAGCTCTTTCTATTTTCAATTTAATATTTAAAAAATCAAAAAAAGGTGTTATTTTCCCTTGCTTTGCATTTTCACATTTCCATGCAACAATCTTGTCATATAAATATACAAATTGTTGTCAAATCCGCGCTTAACTGTGAAGCTGTTGTCATTGGTTGCAGGCAATCAAAATAGCTAGGCAACTGTGTTGCATACTTGGAGGCCGTTTGCATTTCAATGTTGCAACGGGGCGTATGAGCGTTGCATGATTACATGAGTTGAGTATTTGTGCGAGTCTCGACAGTAGTATTTACATTCCCTACCATCATCTGCCCACTCCCGTGCGGCGTGCATGCAAAAATGTTCCTCTGTAGCATTATTATGAATTCAGCATTCAGCAATTTGGCGGTGATTTCATTTTGAATACATTTTCTGCAGCAACAGCTCTGGCTCCGCTGAAATGTTGTGCGTGTGTGCGTGTGTGATTCGGCATTTAAATTATAAATTATAAAAACTCAGTTGAATAGTTTCAACACGACATGCATAAAACATTCAAAAATAGGTTATACATTAAGCTCAAAAAATAAGTAAACGCGAAAGGAAAACAAATCAAAAAGAAAAGCGTGCAACAAATACACAACGATAGCTATTAGCGGGTAAGTTCTGTTAGTATTTAAGAAGGGGAGGAGAGTGGGGGGACAAGTGCAGCTTTCAACTGCTTTGTGCTGTGATTCCGCGCGTTGACGTCGAAAGCAGCAGCTGCGAGTCCATTGTGCACCCATTGTGCAGGACACAGGAGCGAGGACTACGACTCCTATTTGTACCTGACCAACAGCTACCTACCATTGTGTGTTGGCAATGTCGAATCGTTGCCACAGGTAGAACGTTGCGACGACGAAGACGCGTTTGTGGCAATATAATTTACGAGCGGCTGCGAGGGCTGTTCCCAACAGTCAGACGGCGACAAATTGGAGCTTGTTGCTGTTGTGGCATCAGTTGTTGTTGCTGTTGTATCTCCTGCTGCAGCTGATGTTGTTGTTGCTGTTGTATTCTCTAAGCGTTCAATTAGGACTTGCTTTCTGCCCGTAACGTTCAGGCCACGAGCTCGCAGGCGCGCCTTTAATTCACTCAAATTGAGGTGCCCGAAATCCTCGCCTGGCAACGGAGCGCAGCAAAAAAACGCAAAGAAAATATAAAGAAAAGAAAAATAGGCGTGCCAAAAAATAAGTAACAAGAAATTAACATTTTCTATCGAAAGGTGTTAGGTGAGGCGTGGCATAAACAAGAAAAGGAAAAAAAGAGAAAGGAAATAAAAAACAAAAATTTGTTAGCGGCAGGCGAAAAGTGCAGAAATAGCTGCTGCGCCTCGACGGCACCTTTTCTTCTGCATAATGAATCAGAAAACAAGAAGGGCACACAAAAAAGGCAGCATATAAAAAAATAAAAAAAAGGAAGGCAGCAACAGGACAGAAAAAAGCGCAGTTAAAATTGATGGCACGTGCAGTTAACGCCACGCAAAATGCACATAAAAAACATCAACAAACTCAAGTAAATGTGTTAAAAAAAATAAATGTGAATGGGACAAAAATGTTGATGAAGACACGCGTCATGGCAGGACCACAATGTAGGCAGGACCAAAGGCCTGTGACAACTTTCTTTCACTTTGAATTTTTTTTTTACTTTTATCAAAACCAGGAAATGACACGCACAATGCGAGGCATTAATGCAGACAGTGATGAAATTCGAGTGTGGCAGGCAGTTGAATGCTTTTATCAGCCTCGTCCGTTAAGTTCTCTGATTGTGAATATGGCACGCAAATCATGAGAGAGAAATTAATTAAAAATTAAACGTATTTTATTATGGATTTGTTGCTTGATGATGAAATGCAATAAGTGCATGATTCCGAAGGTCTTGTTTGAGTAGGGTTTTAACCAAAATTGATTCGTAAGATCCACCACACTTTGTATTATATTAAAGCCTTTAAGCCTTTTAGGTCTTGCTGCTATTCCTTTTTTTCTTTCAAAATTCATCCGAGCCCTTTGCTATCCCATAACCTAACTGACCACTTTGGTCTGTTTAAGGCCAGTTAAATTATACGACTGCTTCTCGTTATCCCATTCCGAGCTTAAAAGCCACTCAAAATGCTTTTAATTTAAGAGCAATAACAAAACTGTAAGCAACGGCTCAAGAGCTGAGTTGAAATACAAGATTGAATAGAGCAAAATATGCGAAAAGACAAGACAAAATAAAAGAAGGAGACTGAAAATCAAAAACAACAAACATAAATTCAATGTGCCTTAAAGTTAATGAAATATTTATGAAATTCCATGCTCTCTTTTATATGTTCCCCCACTTCAGAAATACAGAAATATATATAAGTCATAATACTTGACTGTATGTACTTGTTTGAAGGCAGGGAGGACATCGCCCCCTTTTGTGTATTGCATGGGCATAAATTTGCTACCAGATCGTGGGCATTAAATAAATCTCACTTTATGAGGCTTTCAATTTCAAATCAGTTTGTGGCAATATAAATCAAGGCTAAATTCACAAATTCACTGCACACTTGGTAAACATACATAAGAAATAATTTGAAAAATGCACTTAATTAATGAAAACAGCAGATGCCGAAAAAAAGGACTCTTGGGCCGCGTGCATTTCATACTTTGCAAGTTTAACAAAGGAGACGCCTTGCTCCTTTATGTGTACGTGTGTGTGTGTGTGTGAGTGCTGCACAGCCGCAGCAACCGCGGCGACCATTGTGCTATCCATTGTGCTTAGGCTTTTAATATTTTAGTTGCGTTGGCTTTTCATGCTCACCCAGGAGCGTGGATGGCGCGTGTTGAGTGCCTTCACCTTGGGCTCGCTTGTGTTTGCGCAAACAGTCAAAGCAAAGCAGTTTGCACAATAAACTTAACTAACAACCGCCGCATGCGGTCTAACAAATCTAAACAAAGCCAAAAAACGAGTCTTCAATGCGCACAAAAGTAGGCAATGCGTTTGCTTTCATTCTCTGTGGCACTTCAGAATGCAGCTGCTGTTTTGTAAGTGCGGGGCATGGTCAGAGGCGTGTGAGTCAACTTTCAGTTGCATGTGTGCTTTGTAAACAATTTAGAGCTGTGTTTTAGGTTTGTTTGTGCAGCTGAGAAAATATTCAATTCATACACTACCATAGAAGTCTTTATTTAATTCAAAAGATAATAAAATTATTGACATTATTTGTATGGAATATAGTAATAAACGGTTAAACTAACTTTTATATGGCACTAAATACCATCATAATAAAATAGCAGAATCTAAGTCCGTCTAGTTCGCAATTGGCAATTATATAATGTAAAAAAAAGTTGCTAAAGCAAGTCGTAAAAGCAATATTCGAATTTTTAAGTAAAGTTCTTTTTAAAAGCCACTTTTATACTTTGTACTCTAGTATTCTATAATGAACTGTTTATCTTATAAAGTATATCTGCTCGTTCCACTACATCATTGTGCAGTCTGGTCAATTTTTCAGTTTTCTTTTGTTTGTTGGCGTAACTAATTTCATGAAATTTCCTTTTGACTCTGCCTCATATGTTCCACAAAATTGCTGCATTGGCATCCCATAATCGATCTCTGTAGAATGCCAGCTATTTGCCTTGACCTTAAGCTGTGCACACAGCGGAAATTGTACAGCATGTAATCCCATTTGGCAGCCTCGTTTTTAACTGGCCAAGTGAAAAACAAGGCAACGATGTGGAAGCTCGAGAAAATTTGTTAAGCACCTGTTCAGCTGGCGACGCTGCTTTGAACTTTGGCGGCAGCCGCGCCACAGCGTGTGATTGCCTCAAGTGTTGTCCTTTGCTTGCCACAGCGCGCGGCATGAAATGGCGCCACTTGGGCGCAGACTTGAATGCCCCACGCATATGCGGCTCATGCGAATTGAGAGTTGCCTCAAGTAAAATTAATTTCGACAACTTTGCAAGGATATTTTCTAGCATATTCTCTATCACTTGCAGGCGCCGCTCAACGCCATCATCTAATCGTGTCTCTGACTGCGCCGGAAAGGGGGCGTGGTTTTAACTGGTTTGACACTGAATCCGGCACATTTTGCGCGTCAAAATAGGCTCCGGACAGAGTCACAGCCTCTGCTATGGCGGCACGATGGGCAACGGATATTTTCGAACGTCACAAACATCGACATCCTCACGCCAACGGGACAAGCGGTAAGTCTAAACTATACATAATTCTTATTCTGGGTCAACGCTGGAGAAACAGTCCGGGGCAGGCGCTAATAAACCAAGTCCATATGCCTGCAGGGGGCGGGTTAAGTGGCTGCTTGCCACTTGAAGGGACCATTTGCAGTCCGACAGTTGTTTGGCCATAAAAGTCAATGACGTATGCCGGAAGTCGTGTAAAAGGCAGCTACATATAATAAGCTTCAAATGGACATCAATATTTATGGTAGGGTTGCCGTTTGCACAACCAATTTATGCGTTCTCGTCCCCAAAAAGGGGTAACAAGCCGAGAAAACATGTGAAAGCTGATTTGATGTCATAAAGTCAGCCAGTAACTGGCAATGAGCACTTCAATTATGTGAGAAGCGCAGAGAAGAGTTGTTTTTAGCAATTACCGGATTGAGTTCAATTCAAAGTTGATTGAGATTAGTGCGTTTTAAATGTCTGTCTTTTTTAGTTAAAGTCATTTTTAGCTTTTCAGTAAGAACTCATTGGTTTCTGCTTTGTTTTTATAATAAATCCTTTCATCCGACTAAGAATAAAAAAAAAAATTCTTCATACGTTAAGTTTGTACGTGTTCAACGAGGTAAAGACAAAGAAAACTAAAAATGTCCAACAAACTTTGCAGCACAATGTTCGCAACGAGACTTTAAAAGGCTGGTTCAAGCCATTTTCTAATGGAGACCCGTTTCCGGACAGTGAAAAAGGCCAAAAGGGAAACTTTACAGCTTTCTTTGGTTCTCTTTGAGAACATGAGCGACCGCATGTACAATTAAATTGCCTGTGCCACAAGCTTGCGACGAACGCCAAAGTAAAACAAAACGCAAGCAAATTAAATGCGCTGAGATTCATACGTTTTTGTTTTTTCTTAGTTGCAATTAGCGCCTGCCAATTTCTTTTTCTAGCTGTCGAGCCCTAAAATCGATATTGATCTGTGGCACGAAGATGCCTTAGGATAGACCGTGGGCATCAAACATTTTTCCAATTAACATCATGCCAGAAAACGGGGCGCCAAAAGAGGCGGTTCTGCAATATGGAGTATAAACGCAAGAAGAACGGCAATTAAAAACGGCTAACGGCGACCCGTATATAACAGAAAGGTTGTCTGCCACAGATGGTCAGGGCGTGGCTGTAACCAATACTCTGTGCCGGGTGGGATTATTTACGAACTGCCATTCGCTGGTGTAGCTCAAATAGCAATCTGCCAATGCAGCTGTTGCAAAGCTGCCAGTGGTGCTAAAAGAATATAACGGGACTGCTTTATATGTTCATCATAGTGGAGAAATTAAAATGCAAAACAGACTTAAAATAATTGAAATTACATTGGCTTTGCAATTTCATAAAACATTGATAGCATACTTTTGGGATATTAAAAATGTATACATTTTATTTAAACAGGTTTTCTGCTACCTTCAGTGGCAACTTAATCTAGTTTTACATTTAAGGGAGGGAAAAATAGATCACAGATAATACATACATACAATTTACTTGACAAATGTGGGAAAAAATTAAATTGAAAATATATGAAATACAACGAAATTGGGTTTTTTGCTGTGTTGGAAATTCTAGTAAACTCAGCTCGAGTGAATGTTTTATTTATTTTAATTATGCAATATTTATTAAATTTACGAAATGTAAGTACTTTTTGTTTATCTATCACCTGATTTCTCTTGTTCGTACAACCCATGCGACTATAAGCCGTTATAAAGGCTTTGCAAAATAATTTAGTTGCTGCAATAGACGTCAACAGTTTGGCAAACAGACGGCTCCCATTTTAACCACAAATGTAATATCTGTTTTTTTGGCAGTTTTCACAAAATGAATTGTGTTCAGTAACGTTTGCACTTTTATCGGCACAGGCGTCGCTTCATTTGCATATACATAGATCAGAGGGGTAAGGCGGAGGCTGGCAGGAAATAAAGCTATAGCATGCAGTAAATTTGTTCTACTGACAGACTGTTAACGACACAGGAAACGGGGAGGAATGTGAAAGTGGTGCACATGAAGATGTTAGGCACAAGAAATTGGTGAAAGTATACTTTTGGGGCGATAAACAAATCGATTTATGCATATCTAATACAAACATGTGGAGCTTAAACAACAGCCACGGCTACAGCTATATCTACAACTACAACAAAAGTCGAGGCTCAGTTGAGGCTGGCGGATTAGACGCATATCACAGACATTTTGTCACGTTCCAGAAGTTTTATTGAAATTGACATAAAAATTCCTTGAAATGTTCTTTAACGTGCGTGTGCGTGCGAATGAGACGTTTGTGTGTGTAAGAAAGAGATAGAGAGTGCATGTGTGTGTGTGTATGTGCATACTTATCGTGTACTGTATGACCTTTTCCAGATGTGTTTTGTGTGACAACTTACCTGAAAAGAAACGTGAGAAGATTTTGGTGAAAATTGTTGTTTAGAAATGTTTGTAACAGGCAATTGTCGCAAAGGCGTAAATAAATTAATCGAATGGCGTGTGCAGAACATATGCACGTTAAAAGTTTCACACTCTTCGTTCATCAGGAAAGTTTAAATTTGGCCAGAAGAAAACCGACCATTAAAGTAACAAGCGCTGCAATCGCTGACGGCAAAACTTTGCAAATTTAATTATGAATACAAAAATACCAAAATAGCAATGTTGACAGGAACGAGTAGAACAGAAACTGTAAACAGCCGAAAAGGCTCGAGAAAGTTTACCAATTAGTTGTGGATAAAAACTTTTCCGAATGTTCACAGACATAGCTAAAGTGTATATATTATGCCACAAATTCAGACAAAATAATTGCATTTTCCTGTAGTTTATAATGATGCGCACTTATTCTCAGCAATCATATAAATTTCATAGCAAATTGCGCAATGCGAGCGTGAGAGAGGGAGAGAGAGAGAGAGAGGGAGAGAGAGCAAGCGGAAAGAGACAAGCGAAACGCTTAAACAAGGAAGCAAGGACGAGTTGCGACTGCCAATAGCCCGCAAGGCAGCGCAAAAATGCAAAAAATAAAAAAACAAAAAAGTAATAGTGAAACAATTTCCGTTCTGTGTCTGCGCCTCAAAGCAGGCAAAACAAATCGTAGCCTATGTGCATGCAACAAAAGCAGACAAATGGCTTAACAAGTTGCATCCACAACCCCACCTCAGGCTTCGCCTGTAATTAGTTTACGATATTGTCAATGTCAGCCGTTTTACATTGCCTGTCTCTTGTTTCCTGTCCGTCCTATTGCCTGTCTCGCCTATCTTCTTTGCTGTCTGTCTGAATTTCCTTTCAATGTCTGATTATCTGCTGCGATTTCCTTCCTCAATTGATAAATATCTTATGCAAATTGACGGAACAACAACAAAACTGCATTTGCTAACCAAGTTTAAATCAATTTATTTTTAAACTTATGCACTTGATATAATTTAGTGGTATACGCTCGTTCACATACACACATACACACACACACAAAACAGCTGGAGAGCTACAAACACGTGCTCTGTTTTTTATTTGCATACAGTTTTTGGTTCTTGCTTATACCCTTCATTGGGCTGTCTGTCTTGTTTACATTCATAAGCTGCTGGCGGGCAGACAGATCAAATAAAACATTGTACACACATGAATTTATGTGAAAAAATAAATGTATATATACAAGAAAAACTTCACTTATGTTGGCCGACAGTTGTTGCAAATATTTAATTTTTTTTATATATGTGTCTAGTTTATATTTACTCTTTAAATAAAAGTAAAGTTAAACTAAGCGAGTCAATTTTAATCCCATAACTAAACGCAATTGGATTAATTTACATATTCAAATTTAGCTCCATTTTAAAACCACTTTTTCACACATTTTCTAATTCACTATTTGCTTGTCAAGTTGGCAGACTAACTGTACACAGTTATCAAAACGTTTTCCCGAACGCATTTTCATGGCAAACACTGCCGTAGCTAACTTTGTAGAAAATTAAACAAATTGCCGGCAAAATTTAAGCCGAAAAGCTGGCTTAAAGTCATCCTGAATATGTATGGGTCGTATTCCAATGTAGTTAACATGCGACATAGCCTCAAACAAATATAACAAAAAAGCGGTAAACAAGTTTGCCTTCATTTTGATTCACTCCACAAGGGAAACAGAAAATCTAAAGTAAAAAATTTCATTTCTTATGCATATGCAAAGAGCAAGAAAGGGCGGATTTTGAAAGGGTGGGGGAGTAATGTAATGATGTTGTTGTACCTAAGAGTAGAATAGAAGAGGCTGTGTTTATCATTATTGTTGTTGGTGTGCTCAACCTGCCGCTATATTGGATTTTTCCACATCGGTTCGTTGTCGGCACTTTAAAGGCGCGCACCGAAAGCCGTCAAAACAGAGTCGGTGCTGAAAAATTCAAGAGTTGCCCAAGCAGCTGCCAGGTCGATTTAGAGCACTATTACCCACCCCGGCAGGTCGGCAGCCCCGCTCCGCATAGGGCGCAACACAGCGGCGAAACAATCCGACTAAGGAATAAAGGCAACTGCAGTCGAGGCAGGACTTGAGAGCCTTGACGCGTCATGCGGAATGCAGCATGATTTGCCTTGCATTTGAAATTTAAAGCAGAAAACGAGGCGGAACGAAGAGCGACAGACTGCAGCATTGTAAGATGAAAATTGGCGCAACATTTGTGTAGTTAGAGCTAGTTGCAAGCACTTTTCAACTGGATGCATTTGCAATGTGCACTCCCAGACATTCGCTCAGCATTTTAATAAAAATACTTGCAGTTACTTGCCCCAGGGAATGGCATCGACAAATAAACAACTCGCACATTATATGCACACAAATCACAGAGCGGACTGACCCTCGGCTAAGCGCCTGAAGGTATGCATCAGCCGTCATTTATACCCTAACTTATTGTTGTTGCTGTTTTCCACTTGGCGCCAGACTGTCTGTGCCGGATAGTGCTAAGATGCCAACACGTTTCCACACGTATAACCATTAAATGTCACTAGGGGAGAATTTTATTTTATAGTTGCAGATAAAACTACAAAACGCAGCTCAGGTTTATAGTTATATGTCCAAACGCACATCTTGGGAGTCCAGTGCACAATTCATATTAATTTTGGGCACACCACGTGCAGCTTATGTCAAGTCAGCATCGTAACGTTGTATGTGACAAAAACTGAGTGCATCCTGCTGGCTATCAAACTGTATCGCAGTCAACTTGACAGCCTCTTAATCTGAGAAAAAGCGATTCGGCAGACTCCGCGACGCACATGAAAATAAATGCTCAAGTGGTCAACAGTTTTTGCGAAAAATGCGCTCTGCTTGTCGCAGTTGACTTAATTTATGACACGAAAACAGCTTTTTCCTATGAATGGAATGGAAAAACAAAAAGTTTTTTATAAATAAAAAATGTTGTGTGTGGCATTAAAAACTGAAAAAGGGCTCAAAGAGCAAACATTTTATTGGTTACGGCCAGTGGTCAGAGAGAATGAGAACATTCTGAAAACAAAAGGAAACACAAGAACTGACCAAAGCTGGAATACAGACCTCATCTCGCCGAGCCCCAATATGAAACCCAAAACGAGACCCGTGTCTAAAGCTTTGCATGCCATTTCCATGCGTCGTCATACGTCAAAACATTTTCAAATCATTTCGCCCGCTCCACGCCTAATTCAAAACACTGGCCAAAAGGTTTGGGGGTTGAAATTAAGGCAGGAGGGGAATCGTTGGCTTTTGGGCGCTATTTTGTTTGGTTGGCTTCGCGGCTGCTTTTTGGTAATTCACTTTTGCGTCACTTCAATGTATTCACGCATCACTGCATCCAAAACTCTTTTCAGCGGGCGACACACAGAGAGACTATTACAAAGTACACAGTACTGACTGCGACTCCAAGTGTTGCAAGCTGGTTTTTAAAATTTTTTATGAGCAACTTGCTCACTTCCGGCATTGCTCCAGCAGTAATTGTGCTCCATGTGTCAGCATCTGCATTTGTGTGAGTAACGCATTTCCGCTGCTATTGTTGCTGTGCGCCAGGCCGGGCATAAAGCACTCACTCACACACACTCTCCCATTACGGTTAACTAGGTGACGCCTGATGACGAAATAGCCAACAGCAACAAACCAACAAAAGCAAACAAAACACAGTAGCAGCCCGTCAAGAGTTCAATTAACGTGTTTGCTTGTGGCTTTTGCTGTACCCACAGTTCAGCCGAGTTCATTGCTTGCCACTCAACAGAGCGACCCTTTGGCATTGACAACTTAACTTGACTGTATAATCCATTTGAATACTATTTCTCTTTTGAATAGTTTTTAAGCCTTGATATTTACCGTTGCCATCATCATCATTGAAATAATCAATAAATCACAACGATAAAAGTCATTCTAAAATATAGACATGTAGACTCTCGGATCCATAGCTCCCACATTACAAACTTTCATAACTTTGTCAAAACTGAACCGATTTTCATGTTTGATGGCATTTTGTTCATTGCTTTTCCTTTAGATTGATTCTACATTTCAAATATACGCATTTTTGAAAAAAACATTTTTTGTTTTTTTTTTGTAAAAATCACAAGGGGGGACCCTTATGCATTTTGGAAAAAAAAATTTTTCAAAATTTAGAATTGCGAATTTATATTTATAATCGATTGTGGAGGTCATAATTAGTATAAAAAACAACATTAAACGTGATTTTGAGGGGGTCGAATTTTTCGTCAAAAATCATGCTAAAATTGACAAAAATTTTGACATGTAAAGCTCTCGGAACCATAGCTCCCATATTACAAACTTTCATAACTTTGTCAAAACTGGACCGATTTTCATGTTTGATGGCATTTTGTTCATTATTTTTCCTTTAGATTGATTCT